>AFQZ01000412.1:0-40402 GCA_000222935.2 Aciculosporium take MAFF-241224
TTTAGTGTTGCTATATTAGCTATTTTTATAAGTTGCTAGGTAAGCCATTTCGCATAGTTATTAATTTCCTGTTAGTTACTTAGTAGGAGCTCTAACCCCTCCTTTTTAAGCCTGTTTAAAGCCTTTGCTATAATAAGGTTTTTATTTACTGTCCTCTAACCCCGGACTAACCCTAGGCTATTGCTTAATTCCTTACTTGTCCTAATACTAATAAGCTAAGGCATATGGTTGGATCTAGCGATTTCCACTAGCCTAATGAATTTAATACTAATATTGTGAGTGGTCCACGTATGGTTAATAGTGCTGTTCCTACTACTATGTTCTCTCCTTATTACTTTTCTAAACGGCATAGCTAGGCTAAGTTACTACCTTGTTATAAATTCCAACATCTTATCATGCCCCTAAAAGGTTTAGCTAAATCTGTCCCATAAGGGGTGGTGTTAGTTAAAGTCCCTTATAAATATACTCCGGCCCTTTACCTAAGTATTAGTAAAGTATTATAGAGGCGTTTGCTACTCCCTTTTATAAGCTAGGGAGTAGATATTATATACCTCTACTTTATATAGTTTAATACTATACTAATCCTCTCCCTTCCCTATAGTCTAAAGTTCTGTCTTAACCTTTTAATATATATAAATTACTATTTTTCTACTGTATATTACTAATATATAGTGCCCTTAAGATAGATTTAGTAGTATATTATTATAACCTCCTAGTTCCTAGATAGCTATTACCTTAGGGCTAACGTTATGCCCTAATACTAAATATACTAAATTGCTTTTCTTCTGTATATTCTAGTATATAACCTTAATTATATACTCTATTATGTGTTTTAGAGCTCCCTAGTTAGGCTGGCTCTGGTATTGTTTTGCCCTCTTATTAGTTGTAAAAAGGCTAGCATTATGCCTTTCTCTGCTAGTCTCTGTTATTCTAATTATAGCTTATAGATTTATCTTGTAAAAGGGCCCCTTAGTTATATACTCCTTCCTCTTAACTGCCTCTCTATTAGTTCCCTAGTCTCTTCTCTATAATAACCCTTACCTATAGCAGCTATTATAACCTCTGGCTAATGGCCGCAGAAGAACAGTAGCCTTATGGCATAAGCCTCCCTGGCCTGCTGCTATATATTATTACTTACTAAGCACAGCTAAGACTATACTAGGTATGCCCTTATATAATTCGGGCATCTCTCCCGTACCTTACCTATTAATATTAAGTAAGTCCTCTCTCTCTTAAGGTGTTTTTTAGTAGCATACCTGCTGTATCTTGCTTTCTCCTTATAATACCTAGTAATATGCCTAATCTTATAGTAGTTATAATATTGCTTTAGGTGGATTATTTTGTTATATAGCTTAGTATTAAAAATCTCTGCTTAGTATACTATTCCCCTATGGCATAGGCGGTTTACTGCCTTAGTGCCCTTAACACTAACCACTAGTAGTACCTTTATTACTAATCCCTTTAGCTTCTGTACTATTATCTTTATTATATTTAAACTATTTTTCTTTTCAATATTCTTCCTTATATCCTTAATCATAATGTGGTTTATTAATTATATTAGAAATCCCTTAATAATCACACTAAACATCTTCCTATTTACTTCTGCCTTAAGTCTAAAGGCAACTCTTACCTAAGCTGTGTTTTCCTTTTATTTCCTCCCTGCTTTAGTAAATATAATAACTATGTCTTTACTCTATAGTTAGCATGCTACTACTACCTCCTTTATACTAATAGTACTATTTACTGCCTTTATAATCTCCCCTAGTAATCTGTTCCTAACTACCTTACTAATAGTATTTCCCTTTACTATTACTTTCTAGTAATAGTAGGCTAGTATCGCTATACCCTCTGTTTAGGCTAGAGAGATTATTATCTTCTGCCTTATAACTCTATAAGCTATAATAGTTACCTAAGTCCCCCTAACTACTAATCTAGTCCTAGGAATAGCCTTTATTGCCTTCTTAACTGCCTTTTTAACTATGGTTTCTACCTTACTATTAACTGCCTTTATAATTAAAGCCTATAGGCCTCCTGTGCTAGTTCTTATTTAGGCTATCTCCCCTCCTGTATTTATAGCAATTTATATAATAGTTTTAATAAAAGCTTATACTTTTATTATTTCTATCTTTAAAATAACTTTTATTATTAATTCCTTTAGTAATTTTATTTTATTCTTTAGTTTTTCCTATACTACTACTACTTTAGGATTTTCTCCTTAAGGCTATATTTCTTCCTAGGTAGTACTCTATCCTTTATTAGTTACAGATTTATATAAAAATTCATTAATTATTATACCCCTTATACTGCTTACTTTCCTTATATAATACGCTATTACTAGGGGGGGTAATTAATAATAAGGAATCTGATTCTGTGCTTCTTTTCCGTTTTAGGCGTAATACCGCGTCATATCCGCGGTGTTTTTTAATATATAAGTAAGTTCAAGTATGATATTTATTATAACAGAGGAGTAGTACTAATGCTAGAAGAAGATAAGATAAGAGTTAACTTTGTTTAATATCTAAGTATAGCTTAGTATATTTTAGCTATTATAGGACCTTTTATACTTTTATTATATAGTCTTTCTTAAAGCCCTTTGTATAAATAAGAATATTATTTAAATAGGCTATTATAAAGTCTTTTAATATATTCCCTAAGGTATTATTAATATATTATTAAAAAGTAGTAGGTACTCCTACTAAACTAAAAAGGCAAGCTAGCTATTTAAAGAGTTTAAATTAAGTCTAGAATACTATTAACTACTTATTTCCTTTAGTAACCTATAGCTTATAAAAGGCTATATAAATATTAAGCTTATTAAAGTATCTTACCCTAGCTAGTAAATAAAGGGTTTTCTTAATTAAAAAAAGAGAATATTTATCCTAGGCTATAACTTTATTTAATACCTAATAGTCTATATAAAATTACTAACCCCCTTCTGCTTTTTTAATAAATAAGACTAAAGCCCTAGCTAATAAAAAGCTAGCTTATATTTAACCTTTATTTATAAGATTTATAATTTACTTTTATATTTCTAAGAGCTACTCCTAAGGTATATTATATAAGGAAGCCTAAGGAAGTTTAGGGTTTATATTATTAGGGTTTTTTTATAGTTAAATATAATAGTCTATAGTCTTTTTATATAGTAGTAATATATTTGCCTTTTCCTTATTAAATAAGGCTTTAAAATCCTAGAGCTTTTTTAGCAGATAGTTTAAAAGCATTTTAACTAGGTTTAATTTAGGTATAAAAATTTTAAGTATTAAAGTTATATTTTATAAGCTAGTAGCTAAAAATTATATATTTTTTTCTTTTCTTACTAGTGCTTATTATACTATCCTAGTATATACTAAACCTAATACTATAATTATTAGAGTTACTACCTTCTTAGTAGATATTACTTATACCTAAAGATTTCCTAAAAAACAAACTATAAGTAACTCTTATATTATATAAATTATAATATTATATTGCTTTAGCTATAGGATTCCTAAGATATATAACTAAGTAAAACCTAGGATTATATATACTAAGACTAAAAAACTTTATTTATTTATATTAGTAGTAAACTAGGTAACCCTAAATATTATAGTTAGGCCTTAGTAGTAGCTATTTTAGCCTTACTTTTTAATAAAAATAGCTATTTAAATTATCCAAGGTTAGGCTAATAAAAACATAAGAAACCCTATATTTTATATAAAAGATTTACTTATAGTAATATAGTTATTATACTTACTGTTGGAATCGCTCGTCTTGAGGATGGAAGGGATACACAATAGTAACTAGGAATTGTAGGTCATATGCACGATGCGCGTGCCCTAATTAGCTGGATTACTATGTTATGTGACCTAGGGCAGTACTGTGGCCATAACACCATACTTCTGCATTGTCCCCCTTTTTTCCCTTTAGATAATTATAACTATATAGAAATCAGACCTTTATTACCCCCCCCCGTTATTACTATAGTAATCACACCCTGTGAAACCAGTACTAATTAGTGGTTATTATAACTACAAATTAGCTAGGAATTAACAGAAGAGACAAACTTCTAATATAACGCACTTATTTACTTAATTGCATAGAATCTATTATTTATGCTACCTAAAAGCAACTTTTTCTATTATTATTAACTTTTGCTACTTGTCTATAATTATTAAGAAAGTTTCTTTATAGAATTTACCCCTTATTATTAACTTACTACTAGTCTATAATTAAAGTATCTTCTTTGCTATCTATTACAGAGAAAACACTAAAAATGGCTTTAACTTCTACTACTAAAGCTAATTAACCTATCTAAGACTCCCTTCCTGTAAAACTCTAAAAGTATTCTAACTACTTTATAGAGAAATAGGCCAAAGCTGATGAATAAATTAACCCTAAAAAAGCTATAACTTCCGTACTTTATGACAAATTTGCCTACTATATTGACTAGTACAAATCTAGTAACTAGTAAGGTACTAGGTTTTTGTTTACATACTAAGAAGACTTTAAAGGATAGAATGCCATCATTTTTAAGAAGATTACCCCTAAGGTCCGATAAGTACTTTGAGATATTCTTTAAGATTAAGGAATTAACACGTAAGAAGGATTACGAAGACTAATTAACCATATACTCGCTAATTTAGTTAGTATAGATAATTCTATCTTCTTTTCTAATGGAAAGCTCCTGACAGGAAATAATACTATTAACACGTTAACATTGATTATAACCTCACCTCCTCCTAACCCTTCTAACCCTCCTACTAAAGAAATAATAATAAAAACAATAATCCCATCTCCCTTAGAATAACAAACTATATTAAAGGAAATTACTAATATAAACCAAAAAGCCTTAAACTCTCTTACTAGAGTTTATAATAAGGAAAACAAGTATTTTAGAGCACTTTTTGACTTTATATATCCTAAAGTCCTAATCTTTAAGGATATCTATATAGTATAAGAAATTTTGCCTAAGTTATACCCGTTTGCACTATTAATAATGCTTACAGGCAATGCCTATAAGTATTACCTTAAGAAATTTAGTAGAAGACTTATATTATTTAATATAATAACTAAGCAGATAAAGGAAAACTTTAAGACTAAAGAAAATCGAAAATTCTACTAAATATAATTTTAAGAGATAAAGTTTTATTGCGTTATAGCTGAAAATCCAATAAAGACTAAACTTAAATGTTTGGAATTAATAATTTAATAGCTCTTAAACCTATTTAATAGTCTTTACCCCCCCTCTAAGAAAGATATAATCCTTAGGCGCTAACTGGAAATATCTGTTTAAGATAGCCCTAAATTTAACCAGATAACCTATGTCCGAACTAATACCTATAAAGGCATAGTTAGTAATATTCGCTGCTGCCTTATAACGAAAGATATAATAGAACCTGTTTTAAAATCATTTATAAGCTAATGGATTGCAAGAGAAAGTAAGTATTAACCTTAAAACACTACCCTAAGCACTAATATAGTCTTGTTTACCGACTGACGATATTTACAAGCTTCCTAACCCTAAAATAAAGCTGGATCTAAGAAATGCTTTATTTATTATAAAGAAGGATGTTGGTTAACTAACTATCCTATCTTTAAACAAAAGAAAGCAAAAGAAACTTAGTAAAGCAACTAAAGGCATAAATCCCCTTCTTCTGAATGCTAATTTTATGCATTCTTATAAGCATTTAAAGGTAAAGACAAAGAGTCATTACCCCCGGACAGCAGGGATAAGGATAAATACAAAAAAGCTGCCTGGAACGTAGTATTCATTGCCTCTAAAGAAGAAAAAGCATAAAGCGATAGAGAAGCACAAGAAACCCTTACGTTTACGACTTTCTTTACACAAGCACCTAATCCCCCTCTCTTTTCTGCCTTAACTGTGAATTTCCTGCAAGATAACGCCTTTAAACACACGTTATTTATTAAAGACCCTTATGACCGTAATACCAATAAAACCACACAAAAGCAGGTATTTCTTATGGATTTACAATATACCATAGAAACGTTTTATAGTATCCTTCTAAATACTAAAGCAGCCGGAATTTTAACTGCTAGCTAAGGTTAAGTTAAAGCCTTAATACGCCTTATAACAGACCTTACAATTAAGCCTTCTTCTAACCAGAGAACCATTAACTTTAGTGCCGGAAGTGCGACCTTAAATGGCATTTTAAAGCTTCTTATAATCTTTAGTATGATTTCTTTTTATATTCTTAATAGTGCCATGCTTTTCCTATATTTTATTACAAATATGGATAAAATAGGTGTTAAGCTTAATAATCTTAAGAACCTCCTTATCTAAGGAGAAAAGAAAGTACCTATTATTAGAAAATAAGGACATCCTTAGTAAATAATTAGTTCCTAAGAACCTGCCGTCTTTATGCTCTTAGAAGCAGAAATTCGCTAACTTTATTGTTGATTTGGCCACCCTTTAATCAACCAACTGCACAACCTTCTCGCTAAGGCCGGTGAAGATTTCAACAGAGCTAATATAGAAAAAATCACACACGCCTGTCACTAATGTCAGATAAACGCCAAGGCTCTAAGTAGATTTAAGTTCACTCTTAAAGACAATCTTAAATTTAACTATAAGGTCCTTATTAATATTATATAAATTAATAAAAAGCCTGTCCTCTATGTTATTAACTTAGTAACTTTATTTTAAGCCGCTTGCTTTCTTAGACCCTAATAATAAAAAGCTCGAGATATCTAGAACGCCCTTAAGGAATATTAAATTAATATATATCTTAGTCCCCCAGACTAGATAGTCCATAATACCGGAAGAAACTTTGCTTCTAGTGAATTTAGGCATTTAGCTTAACTATTGTTAATCAATATTAATAAAGTCCCTGTTAAAGTATATAACAGCATCGGAAAACTTGAGCGATATTACGCCCCTCTTTAAAGAGCATATAATATTATTAAGACTAAAGCTTACGGTTTTCTCTTAAAAGAGCAAATGCTTTAGATGGCTGTTAAAGTAGTTAATAACTCCGCTGGCCTAAATAGCCTTATTCTAACCCTTTTAGTCTTTAGAACATATTTAAGGATAATAAACAATTCTCCCCTAAGCCTTAAAGTCACTTAGAGAGCTAAGATGCTTTAAAAAGCAATAGATAAAGCAAGGCGCAGCCTTATAAGGCATTAAGTTAACAATGCCCTTAACACTTAAAATGGCCCAATAACCCTGCTAACATATAATCTCCTCTTAAACTCTAATATATAAGTTTATTATAAGAAAGGTAAATAGACTAGTCTATATAAGCTTCTTTTAATAAAAGAAAAGACTTATATTATTAAGATGCCTTACGGCCCTATAAAGTTTTAATCTACGGTTGTTAAGCCATACATTACTTTGCTAGAAGCAGAGACTTCTTATAAGGATAACTAAGCTTAAAATAAGGAAGCTATAGGAATAGCTTTAACCTTCTAAGAAGGGCAAGGCCTATGCCTAAACAACCTAGACTAGGAAAACGCCGAGATTAATAAGATTATTCACAAGACTTCCCCCGACGAAATTATCCATAAGACTTCCCCTAATAACCCTATAAATCCAACATAAAGAGGCCGTAGAAGACCTCGGAAATACCCTTAACTAGAAGCTTTTCTTATAGAGAAAGAAAAGGCAGATTTTTAACTTATAATTAACCTTTATATGCAAGGAAAGATAACCACGCCTAGAGAACCATTTAAACTCTCTAATAAGGCTAAGATTAACGCTCTACTAGCGAGAAATATATTTGAATTTGTTTAATTTAACCCTTAAAAGCATGGAAATAAGAGACTCTTTAGTTTATAAATAGTGTATAAGATTAAGGGCAAAGCAACTAATTCCCTGTATAAAAAATCGCGATGTATTATTTAAGGCTATAGCGACTGTAAGAAAGAGGTTATCCTTATACAGTCCCTAATGATTTAAAGAGCTAGCCAGAGGCTTATCGTCGCTCTTACTCTATTACTAAAAAGAGAAGGCATTACGGCTTAGTTAAGGGATATTACCTAAGCATACGTGTAATTACAGACAAAGCTTAATTGTATAATTCTTGCAAAGCTTCTAGCACAAATTGCATACCTCTACCCGCTAGATGTTATTATAGTCGTGATAAAGCCGCTATATAGAATAGCAAAAGCAGGCATATATTAGTGGTTAACGTATTTTAATCATTATTGCTAAAAACTCTAAATAATTACTTCCACCTACAACCCATGTTTACTTATTTCTTTAAAGGAAAGCTCTTATTTTAGACTTATTAGAATGCAGACCAATAACACGTTAGACCTTAGTAATACTAAATTCTTCAATTGTAAAGAAGTTGAATTAAAAAATACCAGATTTCTTATAAAGCTAAAGCAATGCCTAGAGAAATCAATACCGTTAATGTTTAATGGTTACATTTTAAGCGAAGCCAACGATAATATCTTCTTCTTATAATAAAAGGCATAAGGAAAGAAGTTATTAGAAGTTAACTAGGATAATTAAGCTTAATATGTTAAGCAGAGGGCTTAAGGTATATACATTGCTCTTATCTGCCAACCCAAAGCCTCTTACGATCTTTCTATTACTGCCTAAAGTTAATAACTAAAACCTAACAATATAACGAAGCTTAATAAGAGGCTTAAGTAGCAAATTAACAATCAGACTTATGGACTTCGCTATGTGCCTTTCTTACTAGAAAATGCCTCCCTCTATGTTTTTATTAATAGCTCCTTTGCTAATAATAAAGACCTTAGCTTATAAATCAGCTATATGATTATTCTTAGGAATAAGAAAAGGAACGTTAACACTTCTGAATTCACGCTTATAGGCAACATTATAACCTACAGCTCTATGAAATCTAAAAGAGTTATAAGAAGCGCCTTAGCATTAAAGCTATACGGAATGGTCTAAGGAGTTGATATTGCTTACGTAATAAGTATAACTTTAAGGATTATTACTGATTAATTAAACAAGCTAAACATTCTAATCGTAATATACACTAACTCTTTTTTATTATATAAGTATATTATTAAGTTAGGCACTATAAAGGAGAAAAGGCTTATAATTAATATTATAGCACTATAACAGTTATATAAGCAAAGGGAAATCGCGGAAATCCGATGGATAAATGGCTATAATAACCTTGCTAATGCAATAATAAAGGCTTCCCTGAATAAAAGCCTTAAGACCTTTATGACTAAGAATAAGGCTTGGATTTAAGTGGAAGGTTAGGTAAAGAGACCGGTATTAAGCATTAAAGCCAAAGCTGCTTAAGCGCGTAATAAAGAGTTTAAATTTAATGAATCTAAACGCAATTAATTAAGGGACTTTAAGAATGCTCTAGACTAGGGAAAAGTTATTTATTTAGTGTTTTAGAGCGATTTCTCTTTTTTAATAAAGAGAGAGTTTACAAGTATTAGAATTGCTCGTCTTAAGAATAGAAGGGATATATAATAGTAACCGGGAATTATGGGTCATACGCACGATACGCGTGCCTTAATTGGCTGGATCACTATATTATGTGACCTAGGGCAGTACTGTGGCCATAACACCACACTTCTGTATTATCCCCCTCTTTTCCCTTTAAATAATTAATAAGAATATAGACATTAGACCTTTGTTACCCCCCCGTTATTGCTGCAGCAATCACACCCTGTGAAACCAGCAATATTCTAGTTAAATTAATACCCTTTTTAGTTAGCAAGCCTAAGCTAGATATATTGCTATTAGTAGTTAGTAAGTTGCCAGAACTTATTAACTTAAAACAACTAACTAGCTTATTAACCGGTTTATAAGCTCTCTCTCTAGATAGTCCTAGATTAAAAGTTCCTAGATTGTTTGTTTATAGCACTATTAAATACTAATACTAGCCCCCTCTGTTATAACTATAATTCTAAGTAGTACCTTATTAACATTAACAGTTTAAGGGAAAAAATACTATTATGCCGGCCTTAAACACAGCTACAGGCTTTGCTAGTGCATCCTAATCATAATTATAATAGTTTTATAACCTATTACAGATATTAACTGCTTAGTTTAAAACAGTAGCTGAAAACAGCACATAAGCTATTAATACTCTATTAGGTTAAACTCCTTAGAATACACTAACATTAGAGGGTTAATCCAGACAACTTTGCATAGTAGATGTAGGATACTTTAACCTAGGTCTTAAGGAAAAATCTGGCCTTAGCATGGTATTTAATTTTAAGTTTATAATATATATATATATATATGCATTTACTAATTAATTAAAAAGTCTTGCTTAATTACACAGCGAAGATACTATTAAAGAAGTGTGGATAATATGCCTTAAAGGATAAGCTTTAAATTAGTATAGTTGTTTAACTACTAAAATAAAAAGAGAATTATTAAGATTAGCATTAATAGAGGTAATCTCTAAACAGATTATAAAACAGTTTAAGGAACTAGCAGCTAAGATATTAGTATAACTATACTTATTTAGGTATATATTAAAGAACTATGCTTAAAGTAATAATATCTAGCCTTTTATTTATAATCTATTACGGGATATATAGTCGTTAGGACAGAATATGCCAAATTAGTTGCAAACAGTACATGCTGCATTTAATACTAGCATTTAGGCGTTGATTCCCCCTCCCTTAGATATAATAACCCTTAATGATTTTCTTAATTCTATTAAGAATAGAGAATTAATAATTATTTAAATAGCAAAGGAAAGGTTTTCCTTAAATAAGCTATTTACATTAACTCTAGTACTATAGCCATTTACACAACCATATAATCCGAATGTTAACCGATATGCTTAATAACAGGCCCTATACCCGCCACGTTATTAACATTTATTATATAGTACTTAATAACTATATTAACCTAATTAACCATAGTAATAGAATTAACAGGGCTAAAGACCGTTTTAACCTTAATGTCTACAGATTAAGCTACCTTAACTAACAAATCCTAATAACCAGAATTAACAGGAATTCAACCAGCTATATAATAAACCTAATAATGGTTATGGTTAAGGTTAGGGCCAGTTTTAGCAGCTATTTACGGGTAATATACATTAAAATAATTAGAACTAATAACCTATATACCATATTTAGGACTAAGAATATTATAATAAGGAATATAAATAATACCCTATTAATAAATATAGCTACTATATAGATTCCATGTTAATGCCATATCCAGATAAGGAATAGTATAAGTAAGCTTAATATAATAAGAAGTAATAGGTAAAAGCTCTAGTACCTAAGAATAACAATTAACAGGTTTACTTTATAGTAATTAATTAACTAAAGCTAGCATAATGCTATATATGTTAATAGATGTTCTAGTTATATAATAATCTGTTTGTATATTTATATAAGGTATATAATGTGCAGTAGAACTCTAAGTTTAATTAAGTTAAAGTAAAAGAAGTGGAATATACGGATAATAAGAAGGATACCTATATAGCTTAAGTTAATAATATAATTTTAAACTACTCTTTTTTAGACCCTAATAAATGTAATTATAATATAGCATACTTAGCTAATACTAACATAGCAGACACTAACGTAGCAGGCTTAGTAGTGCCTAATAGAAAATTAATAATGCAATTATTATTTAAGTTAGCAGCAAACTTAATAGTTAAGTTGGCGGTACAGCTACCCCCTTATAAGTAAATTCTAGTTATCTAATTATATATAAATCCTTAACAGGACGCTGGCCTTAGATATACTTTTTATGCCTAGATATACCTTTGTTTCTAGATATTACTAGACGCCTAATACCTGCATAATTATTTTAATGTTTATATAAACACGGGATGTTCTGTTACTCTTACAGATGTAATATAAATAGCAATACACTATCTAGAAATCTAGATATATACTAGATTAAAGCCTATTAAGATTAAAGGTATTAGGTTAAATATACATTTATTAGACTAATATATGTTGCTTATGTTAAACTTCCTTAGTATAAAACCTAATAGGTAACTAGTAGTCGCTTTATTTACTAGAGAAGTTATATTAGTTAATTTGTTCTAAGCTAATATACTTATTAGTATAAATGTCTTAGGACCTAAGCGAATTAACATTATAACTAGCAAAGGCGTTGCTTAAGTCATAATATGTCAGGATATTAAGATCCCTATATTAGCTTAGTATAATTAAAAAAGAGTAAATCTGGTAGTTTAAGCTAATAAAAACACTATAATTCTACCTTATTTAATGGCACTGATTTTGGTAGTATATTAACTACTATGGGATTCTTAAGTTATCTTTAAACTAATAATAATACCATTACTTAGAGTTTACGCTATAGTTATAAATATAAATACTAAGTAAGTTCTTATTTAAAATCTTACTTTTATACTAGTTACTCTCCCTTAACGTTAACTTATAGGATATATAAAGAGTATTAACCTATTTATATAAGCTTTTTATATTAATAACACGGCTAAATAAGATATAGCTAATCTAGCTCTTATTATACCTAATAGTTAATTACAGAAGTTAGTTGTATTAAAACATGTTAATGCTGCTATAATATTAAAGCATTCTAATAGTATTAATATATATGTTTTGTTAATCTCAGCTAAAATAAGATAATATTAGTAACTAGTTAATAGGTATAAGAAACTTTTTTATAATAAGGGTTTTATAGTTATCCTGCCTAAGGAGCAACTCTGTATTTAAATAAAGCCAGGATAGGAAGATATAATTCCTAAGAAGTGTAAAGTTTATACTGTTAGACTAGAAGATTAAAAGATTATTAAAATAATAATATATAAATTGTATAATATAGGTAAAGCACACCGGATAATAGGACACATCCCCTTTTTATTTCCTGTTTTTATTATCTAGACTAAACAAGGAGACGCTTGCAAAGGTCGCATGGTGGTTAATATACAGGGCCTTAATGCTATTACATTAAGCAATGTATACCCCATAACTAAGCAAGAAGATATGTTAGCAAAAATGGCTAATATAATACATATTATAGTAGCAGACGCTATAAGTTTTTACTACTAATAGTTGGCATATCTAGACTCTAGATAGGCATTTATAGTTATGACTTATAATAAATAATTCACTTTCTATATCCTAATTATAGGATATAAGGGTTCTAATGCCTATGTTTAACAGTAAATGAATAATATGTTAAGAGGTACTAATATGAGCATCTACTGTAACAATATTATTATTGCCTTTATAAATTTTTAGCAACACATAGCAGATATTAAGGAGGTCTTCTATTAACTTCTCCTTAATAATATCTCCATCGGCCTAATGAAAATATAGATTGCTTACCCTAGGATAGTAGTATTAGGCTAACTTATTAATTTACTTAGTATTACTACTATAGAGCAGAAACTTAAGGTAGTTTAAAGTTTAAAGTTTCTAAAAACACTTTAAGCACTAGAATATCTGCTTAGCTTTGCAGGTTCTTTAAGATATAATATTCCTAATTATACCTTTATTATTAAATCACTCTAGGAGTAGAAGACTAATTTTCTATGTTTAATAAAGTTAAAGGCCCTTAAAACAAAGTCTAAACTAGCATATAAAAGCTAGGCTAGAAGTGTTAGAGTATTAATACTAACTAATGTAGAAATTAACTCTTTTAACTAAATTAAAACAGCGTTAATAGATTATTATATACTAGTAATATACTCACTAAACTGCTAACTTTTTGTTGATTTTAATACTTTAGGCAAGGGAATTAGTGTAATAATATACTATATTAAAAATAACTATATACTGAAACTTAAAGTTAATAATAAGATAGCTAAATACCTATTACAAATAGTAATACAACTAATTGCCTTTTTATTACAAATACTCCTAATAGTAGAAAAAAGATACTAATGGTTTCACAGGGCACGATATGCTGTAGCAATAACGCGGGGGAGGGGTAACAAAGGTCTGATTTCTATATGGTTGTAATTAATTATTTAAAGGGAAAAGAGGGGGACAATGCAGAAGTATGGTGTTATAGCTATAGTACTGCCCTAGGTTACATAACATAGTAATCCAGCTAATTAAGGCACGTGTATTATGCATATAACCTATAATTCCCAATTACTATTGTGTATCCCTTCCATCCTTAAGATAAGCAATTCCAACACTTACAAACTCTCTCTTTATTAAAAAAGAGAAATCGCTCTAAAACACGTAAAAAATCCGTAAAAATCAACAAATAAGCAAAAATTAATAACGTTATAATACATAAGAAATATTACCTAAATAAATAACTTTTCCCTAGTCTAAAGCATCCTTAAAGTCCCTTAATTAATCATATCCGGATTTATTAAATTTAAACTCTTTATTGTGCGCTTAAGCAGCTTTAGCTTTAACACTTAATACTAGTCTCTTTACCTAACCTTTTACTTAAATCCAAGCCTTATTCTTAGTCACAAAGGTCTTAAGGCTTCTATTTAGGGAAGCCTTTATTATTACATTAGCAAGGTTATTATAGCCATTTATCTATTAGATTTCCGCGATTTCCCTTCGCTTATATAACTATTATAGCACTATAATATTAATTATAAGCCTTTTCTCCTTTATAATGCCTAACTTAATAATATACTTATATAATGAAAAAAAGTTAGTATATATTATAATTAGAATGTTTAGCTTGTTTAATTAATTAGTAATAATCCTTAAAGTTATACTTATTATATAAGTAATATCGACTCCTTAGACTATTCCATACAGCTCTAATGCTAAGGCGCTTCTTATAACTCTTTTAGATTTTATAGAGCTGTAGGTTATAATATTGCCTATAAGTGTAAATTCAGAGGCGTTAACATTCTTTTCCTTATTACTAAGAATAATCACGTAGCTAAGTTGCAAGCTAAGGTCTTTATTATTAGTAAAGGAGCTATTAATAAAAACATAAAGGGAGGTATTTTTTAGTAAGAGAGGTACATAGCAAAGTCCATGAGTCTAATTATTAACTTGCTACTTAAGCCTCTTATTAAGCTTTATTATATTATTAGGTTCTAGTTATTAACTTTAAGTAGTAATAAAAAAATCATAAGAGGCTTCGGGTTAGCAGATGAGAGCAATATATGCACCTTAAGCCCTCTGCTTAATATATTAAGCTTAATTATCCTAGTTAACTTCTGATAGCTTCTTTCCTTATGCCTTTTGTTATAGGAAGAAGGTGTTATTATTGGCTTTGCTCAAAATGCAACTATTAAACATTAACAGTATTAATTTCTTTAGGCATTACTTTGGCTTTGTAAGAAATCTAGCATTTTTTAACTTAACTTCTTTATAATTAAAGAATTTATTATTACTAAGGCCTAACGTGTTATTAGTTTACATTTTAATAAGTCTAAAATAAGAGCTTTTCTTTAAAGAAATAAGGAGACATAGGTTATAGGTGGAGGTAATTATTTGTAGTTTTTAACGATAATGATTAAAATATATTAACCACCAATGCGTGCCTGCTTCTGCTATTCTATATAGCAGCTTAATTACAACTATAATAACGTCTAGCAGGTAGAGGTATGCAATTTATGCTAGAAGATTTATAAGGATTATGCGATTAAGCTTTGTTTATAACTGTACGTATGCTTAGGTAATATTCCTTAACTAAGCCATAATGCTTTCTTTTTTCAATAATGGAGTAAGAGCGATAATAAGCCTTTGTCTAGCTCTTTAAATTGTTAGGAACTGTATAAGGATAACCTCTTTCCTATAGTTGCTATGGCCTTAAATAATATATCGCGATTTTTTATATAGGGAATTAGTTGCTTTGCCCTTAATCTTATGCACTATTTATAAACTAAAGAGTCTCTTGCTTTTATGCTTTTAAGGGTTAAATTAAACAAATTCAAATATATTTCTTGCTAGTAAAGCATTAATCTCGGCCTTGTTAAAGAGTTTAAATAGTTCTCTAGGCGTGGTTGTCTTTTCTTGCATATAGAGGTTAATTATAAGTTAAAAATCTGCCTTTTCTTTCTTTATAAAGAAAGCTTCTAGTTAAGGGTATTTCTAAGGTCTTCCACGGCCTTTTTGTGTTAGATTTATAGGGTTATTAGGGGGAGTCTTATAAACAATTTCGTTAGTCTTGGCGTTTTCCTAGTCTGGGTTATTTAGGCATAGGCCTTGCCCTTCTTAGGAAGTTAAAGCTATTCCCATAGCTTTTTTATTTTAAGCTTAGTTATCCTTATAAGAAGGCTTTGCTTCTAGCGAAGTAATGTATGGCTTAACAACCGTAGATTAAAACTTTATAGGGCCATAAGGCATCTTAATAATATAAGTCTTTCCTTTTATTAAAAGAAGCTTATATAAGCCAGTTTATTTACCTTTCTTATAATAAACCTATACATCAGAGTTTAAGGGGAGATTATATATTAGCAGGGTTATTAGGCCATTTTAAGTGTTAAGGGCATTGTTAACTTAGCGCCTTATAAGACTACATCTTGCTTTATCTATTGCTTTCTAAAGCATTTTAGCTCTTTAGGCAATTATAAAGCTTAGGGGGGAATTATTTGTTATCCTTAAGTAGGTTCTAAAGACTAAGAGGGGAATCTTTACACAAGAGATAGCAGGATTCCAAAAGAGGAATTACGGAACACCGCGGATACGACGCGGTATTATGCCTAAAACGAAAAAGAAGCATAGAATCGGATTCCTTATTATTAATTACCCTCCCTAGTAATAGCGCATTACATAAGGGGAGTAAGCGGCATAAGGGGTGTAATAATTAATGAATTTTTATGTAGATCTATAACTAATAAAGGATAAGGCACTACCTAGGAAGAAATATAATATTAAGGAGAGAATCCTAAAGTAATAATAGTATAAGAGAAACTAAAGAATAAAATAAAATTACTAAAGGAATTAATAATAAAAGTTATCCTAAAGGTAGAAATAATAAAAGTGTAGGCTTTTATTAGAACTTTTATATAAATTGCTATAAATATAAAAAGGGAGATAGCCTAAGTAAGAACTAATATAGGAGGCTTATAGGCCTTAATTATAAAAGCAGTTAGTAGTAGAGTAGAAACTATAGTTAAGAAGGCGGTTAAGGAGGCGATAAAGGCTGTTTATAGGACTAGATTAGCAGTTAGGGGGACTTAGGCGAATATTATAGCTTACAGAGTTATAGGGCAGAATATAATAATACCTTTGGCCTAAACAGAGGGTATAGTAATACTAGCCTACTATTACTAGGAAGCACTAGTAAAAGAAAGCATTATTAGTAAGGCAGTTAGGAACAGATTGCTAGGAGAGATTATAAAGGCAGTAAATAGTGCTATTAGCATAGAGAAGGCAGTAGTAGTATGCTAATTACAGAGTAGAGATATAGTTATTATATTTACAGAAGCAGGGAGGAAATAAAAGGAAAACATGGCCTAGGTAGGAGTTGCCTTTAGACCTAAGGCGGAAGTAAACAGGAAGATGTTTAGTGTGATTATTAAGGGATTCCTAATACAATTAATAAACCATATTATAATTAAGGATATAAGGAAGAATATTAAAAAGGAAAATGAATTAAATATAGTAAAGATAATAGTACAGAAGCTAAGAGAAATAGTAATAAGGGTACCATTAGTGGTTAGTATTAAGGGCACTAAGGCAGTAAACCGACTATGCTATGGGGGAATAGTATACTAAGCAGAGATTTTTAACGCTAAGCCATATAACGAGATAATTCACCTAAAGCAATATTATAACTACTATAAGATTAGACATATTACTAGATACTGTAAGAAGGAAGCAAGATGTAGCAGGTATGCTGCTAGAAAACACCCTAAGGGAGAAAGGACTTGCCCGATATTAACAGGCAAGGTATAGGAGAGATGCCTAAATTATGCAGGGGTATATCTAGTATAGTCTTAACTATACTTAGTAAGCAATAAGAGATAGTAGCAGGCTAGAGAGGCTTATGCTATAAGGCCGCTGTTCTTCTGCAACTATTGGTTAGAGGTTGCAATAGCTACCACAGGCGAGGGCTATTAGGGAGAAGAAACCAGGGGACTAATGGAGAGGTAGCTAAGAAGAAGGAGCATATAACTAAGGGGCCCTTTTATAAGATAAACCTACAAGCTAAGATTAGGATAATAGAGACCGGCAGAGAAAGGCATAATGCTGGCCTTTCTACAGCTGACTAGAGGGCTAAATAATACCAGAGCCAGCCTAACCAGGGTGCTCTAAAGCACATAATAGAGTACATAATTAAGGTTATGTACTGGAATACACAGAAGAAAAGCAATCTAGTATATCTGGCGTTAGGGCATAACATTAGCCCTAAGGTAATAGCTATTTAAAAACTAGGAGGCTATAATAGTATACTGCTAAATCTATCTTAAGGACACTATATATTAGTAATATATAGCGGAAGAATAGCGATTTATATACACTAAAAGGTTAAGACAAGACTTTAGACTATAGGAAGGGGGGAGGATTAGTATAGTATTAAGCTATATAGAGTAGAGATATATAACATCTACTCCCTGGCTTATAAAAGGGAGTGGCAGATGCCTTTACAACACTTTGCTAATACCTAGGCAAAGGGCTAGAGTGTGTTTATAGGGGACTTTAACTAACATCACCCCTTATAGGACAGATTTAGCCGAATATCTCTAGGGCATAATAAGATATTGGAATTTATAACAAGGTGGCAACTCGGCCTAACTACGCCGTTTAGGGAAGTAATAAGGAGAGAACATAGTAGCAGGGATAGTACTATTAACTATACATGGACTACCTACGACGTTAGTATTAAATTTATTAGGCTAGTGGAAATCGCCGGATCTAACTATATGCCCTAGCTTATTAGCATTAGGACAAATAAGGAATTAAGCAACAGCCTAGGGTTGGTCCGGGGTTAGAGGACAGCAGATAAGAACCTTATTATAGCAGAGGCTTTAAACAGGCTTAGAAAGAAGGGGTTAGAGCTTTCGCTATGTAACTAGCAAGAAATTAATAACTATATATAGTGGCTTACCTAACAGCTTACAGAGATAGCTAATATAGCAGCACCTAAGTAACCTTAAGGGCATAGTAAACCACAGCCTTAGTGGAATAAAAGGGTAAGGGACGTAACAGTAGAGGTAAGATATGCTAATAGGCAGTGGTGGTAACAATGGATGTAGGAAGCATGGCAGGCCTTAATAGAAGCTATAAAAAAACAGGATCGTGTTATCTTAAAGGAGAAGAAAAGTAGCTAGCAACAGGTAGTTAGCAAGTTATCTAGGTTTAAAGGGAGTCTTTAGACCCTGGAGCGTTAGGCCTGGCTATAAAGTGGACTTCCTCCTAAAAGGCAACAGGTCCTACCACTAATCTAGCTAGGAGATAACAGCAGGGAGGAGATAGTAGAGGTTATATATAAGGGTAAGGTAAGGGCATTTGCAGAGAGGTTCTTCCCTCCATCTATAGCTAGGGCTCTAGGTCTAAAGGCAAAGGAGGGGATAAGATACTATAATAATAATTAAGTAATTCCTATGTTTATAGAGGAGGAAATTAAAGAGATTATAAAGAATACAGCAAGTTAAAAAGCCCTAGAACCGGATAAGCTGCTAATAGGTTTCCTTAAGCTATGCAGAGCAGCCCTAATATCATGTTTAACACGCCTTATAAATGCTTACTATAGCTTAGGATATCATCCGGCCTCCTTCTAACAAGCAAAGGTAGTAGTTCTATATAAACCTAGAAAGTCCCCTAAGGAGTTAGGCAGACCGGGGGGGTAGAGGCTAATATCGCTATTAAATACAATAGGCAAAGTAATTAAGGGAGCTATTATAAGGAGGATTACTATTATAACAAAGGAAGGCTATATACTGCTAGACATACAGATAGGCAACAGGGCTAGTAAATTAATAGAAATAGCACTAAGCATGCTAAAAGAGGTTGTAAGAACGGCATGGCATTACTAGGGGATAGTATTATTACTATAGCTAGATATTACTAGGGCGTTCAATACTATTAGCTATAAATGATTAATCCGCACTATAAAGGAGTTAGGACTGCTAGGGTAAATGGCCAGATAGGCATAGGGCTTTATATTAGAAAGGAGAGTATAATTGGCATTTGACGGATGTATTACTAAGGAAATCCAAGTCACTGCAGGGGTTCTGTAAGGGTTACTAGCGTCTCCTATCCTCTTCCTGCTCTATATTACGCTACTATATTAAAGACTAGCAGTGGTAGAATTAATATTAACATTAAGGTTCTTAGATAATATAAACATTATAGTATATAGAAAAACAGTAGAGGAGATAAAAGTATAACTAGAAAGAGCCTGGAGAATATATAAGGAGTAGTTAAAGGAGTATAGGCTAAGGTTTAACCTAGGAAAGAGCGAGCTAATATACTTTATAAGGAAGAGGCAGGCGATTACAATAATAATCCAACTTAGAAGAGTAACAATATAACTAATACAATCAGCGTAATTCCTAGGGGTTTAGATTTACTAGAAGCTTTATTAATTAACCTATATAAAGAAGGTGAATGCTAAATTGTTACAGTAGAAATTAGCGCTTACAGTGCTAGCTGTGTTTATATAGGGATACCAACTAGAGTATGCAAGATCCCTTTATACGCAGGTAATATAAAGCATAATAGCCTATAGAGCTAGGATATACTACACCCATAGTGAGCTAGAAGGGGTAGTACAGGGGGTAGCAAAGGCATTTATAAGGGAATAAAACAAATGCTTAAGGCGGGTTATAGAGGCATATAAGGCAATGCTAGTAACACTCTTAAAGACAGAAGCAGCAGTGCTGCCGGTGGATTTGTACCTTAATTACATTAAATAATAATTCTACTAAAGACTTAAGGATAGTGGTATGGGCAAGAAGATACGGCAGGCCTGTAATTTAATAGCATTATAGCTATAACGCTAAGGTAGAGGCCGCTAACGTAATCGCTATAAGGCGTTTCCTAATGCCCCCCCCCCCCCTCCCTGGCAGCCTTATAGCTAGACAGGAATTAGAAAGGGAGTAGGAAAAACGGTAGATCTAGCAGAGGTATAAGGCTTAAGTAAGAAGAGAATAGGCAAAAGTAATAGTAGTAAACAAGGAACCTAACTTTAAGAGCATAAAAAAGATAGCAAAGCTTTATAATAGCCTGCTTAAGTATGAATCTATAGCCTTAGTTTAGCTTTAAACGGAAAAAATAGGGCTAAATGCCTTTCTTTATAATAAACAGGTGCCTAAGGTAACTTTACTAATATGCCAATACTAGGGAGGAGATAAGGATATTTACCACCTTATCCTATTATGCCCAGAATATAACTATTTAAGACTGATTTTAGTAGTGCCTATAATAAGAGATCTATAGGAACTTAGGGCGGTGCTTAATAATAAGAAGCTAGCACTAAATATTATAAAGTAGGTGCTTTTAACTAGGCGACTTTAGCAGTATAGGTTAGCAGAGGAGCTTAGTAAGGCGTGGCAGATACATAATGATAAGGCTAAGAAAGGGACCAAAAGCAATGGAAATAATAGGATAGAGGAGGAAGAGCCGGACTAGGAGGGGAGGTGCTTATAGAGGGTTTTTACTAATATACTAACCTTTTATATAAAGCACAACCACACTTCTGTCATTGTCTGTAGTTCTAGGGAACTAGCAGATATCTTATACTAATGGTTAGAAACAATAAAGACTTTATATCAGAGGCTTAGCGGGAGCTATATAAAAGAATATGGGTTTTCTCCCCTATCTTAGGGTTTTTCCTATATTAAGAAGTTAGTTGATGAACTAGTTAGTGGCTCTAGCTACCTAGCGTACATGAATAATAAAGACTAAGAGGGTAGGGATAAGGCTATTTAGGCCAGCAGAGTTGTTAACTGCTTTAACCGCTATCTAAAGCATTTATTCTTTTAAGAGAAGGCCGTAAGCTTTAGTCTTAATAATATTATATGCTCTTTAAAGAGGGGCGTGATATTGCTTAAGTTTTCCAATACTATTATATGCTTTAATAGGGACTTTGTTAATATTAATTAACAATAGTTAAGCTAAATGCCTAAATTCGCTAAAAGCGAAGTTTCTTTTAGTATTATGGATTATCTAGTCTAGGGGTCTAAGATATATATTAATCTAATATTCCTTAAGGGCGTTTTAGATATCTTAAGCTTTCTGTTGTTAGGGTCTAAGAAAGCAAGCGGCTTAAAATGAAGTTGCTAAGTTAATAACATAGAGGACAGGCTTCTTATTAATTTACATAATATTAACAAGGACCTTATAGTTGAATTTAAGATTGTCTTTAAGAGTAAACTTAAATTTACTTAGAGCCTTAGCGTTTATCTAGTATTAGTAACAGGCGTATGTGATTTTTCCTATGTCAGCTCTGTTGAAATCTTTACCAGCCTTAGTAAGAAGGTTGTATAGTTAGTTAATTAAAGGGTGGCTAAATCAACAATAAAGTTAGTAAATTTCTGCTTTTAAGAGCATAAAGACAGCAGGTTCTTAGGAACTAATTATCTACTAAGGATATCCTTATTTTCTAATAATAAGTACTTTCTTTTCTTTTTAGATAAGGAGGTTCTTAAGATTATTAAGCTTAACACCTATTCTATTTATATCTATAATAGAATATAGGAAAGGCATAGCACTATTAAGAACATAAAAAGAAATCATACTAAAGATTATAAGAAGCTTTAAAATGCCATTTAAGGTCGTACTTCTGGCACTAAAGTTAATAGTTCTTTAGTTAGAAAAAGGCTTAATTATAAGGTCTGTTATAAGGTACATTAAGGCTTTAACTTAACCTTAGCTAGCAGTTAAAATTCCGGCTGCTCTAGTATCTAAGAGGATACTATAAAACGTTTCCATAGTATATTATAAATCCATAAGAAATATCTGCTATTGTATGGTTTTATTAGTATTACGGTTATAAGGGTCTTTAATAAATAACGCGTGTTTAAAGGCGTTATCTTGTAGGAAATTCACGGTTAAGGCAGAAAAGAGAGGGGGATTAGGTGCTTATATAAAGAAAGTTATAAACGTGAGGGTTTTTTATGCTTCTCTATCGTTTTATGCCTTTTCTTCTTTGGATACAATAAATACTACGTTCTAGGTAGCCTTTTTGTGTTTATCCTTATCCCTGCTATCCAGGGGTAATAACTCTTTGTCTTTACCTTTAAATGCTTATAAGAATGCATGAAATTAGCGTTCAGAAGGAGGGGATTTATGCCTTTAGTTGCTCTACTAAGTTTCTTTTGCTTTCTTTTATTTAGAAACAGGATGGTTAGTTAACTAACATCCTTCTTTGTAATAAATAAAGCATTTCTTGGATCTAGCTTTATTTTAGGGTTAGGAAGCTTGTAAATATCATCAGTTAGTAAACAAGACCATATTAGTGCTTAGGGTAGTGTTTTAAGGTTAGTACTTATTTTCTCTTGCAATTTATTAGCTTATAAATGATTTCGAAACAGGTTCTATTATATCTTTTGTTATAAGGCAGCAGCGAATATTACTAACTATGCCTTCGTAGGTATTAGTTTAGACGTAGGTTATCTGGTTGAATTTAGGGCTATCTTAAACAGATATTTCCAGTTAGCGCCTAAGGATTATATCTTTCTTAGAGAGGGGGTAAAGACTATTAAATAGATCTAAGAGCTGTTAAATTATTAATTCTAAACATTTAAGTTTAGTCTTTATCGGATTTTCAGCTATAACATAATAAAACTTTTTATCTCTTAGAATTATATTTAGTAGAATTTTTAATTTTCTTTAGTCTTAAAGTTTTTCCTTTATCTGCTTAGTTATTATATTAAATAAAATAAGTCTTCCGCTAAATTTCTTAAGATAATACTTATAGGCATTACCTATAAGCATTATTAACAGTGCAAACGGGTATAACTTAGGTGAAATTCCTTGTACTATGCAGATATCCTTAAAAATTAGGACTTTAAGATACATAAAGTTAAAAAGTGCTCTAGAATACTTGTTTTCCTTATTATAAACTCTAGCAAGGGAGTTTAAGGCTTTTTGGTCTATATTAGTGATTTCCTTTAATATAGTTTATTATTTTAGGGAAGAGGGGATTATTATTTCTATTATTATTTCTTTAGTAGGAGGGTTAGGAGGGTTAGGGGGAGGTAAGGTTATTATTAATATTAACGTATTAATAGTATTGTTTTCTGTTAAGAGCTTTTCATTAAGAAAGAAAACAGAATTATCTATATTAACTAAATCAGCAAGTACATAGTTAATTGGTCTTCATAATCCTTCTTACATATTAATTCCTTAATCTTAAAGAATATCTTAAAGTACTTATTAGACCTTAGGGGTAATCTTCTTAAAAATATTAGCATTCTATTCTTTAAAGTCTTCTTAGTATATAAACAGAAAAAAATACTGCGTTCTAGGAAAATCTGGGAAAAACACCGCGGATATGACGCGGTATTACGCCTAAAACGGAAAAGAAGCACGGAATTAGATTCCTTATTATTAATTACCCCCCCTAGTAATAGCGCATTATATAAGGGGAGTAAGCGGTATAAGGGGCATAATAATTAATAAATTTTTATATAAATCCGCAACTAATAAAGAACAGGGCGCTACCTAAGAAGAAATATAGCCTTAAGGAGAGAATCCTAGAATAATAGTAGCATAGAAAAAACTAAAGAATAAAATAAAATCACTAAAGGAATTAATAATAAAAGTTATTCTAAAAGTAAAAATAATAAAAGTATAGGCTTTTATTAAAACTATTATATAAATTACTATAAATATAGAAAGAGAGATAGCCTAAATAAGAACTAGTATAAAAGGCCTATAGGCTTTAATTATAAAGGCAGTTAATAGTAAGGTAGAAACCACGGTTAAAAAGGCGGTTAAAGAGGCAATAAAGGCCATTCCTAGAACTAGATTAGTAGTTAGAGGGACTTAAGTAACTATTATAGCTTATAGAGTTATAGGGCAGAAGATAACAATCCCTCTAACCTAAATAAAGGGTATAGCAATACTAGCCTGCTATTACTAGGAAGTAATAGTAAAAGGAAATACTATTAATAAGGCAGTTAGGAACAGATTACTAGAGGAGATTATAAAGGCAGTAAATAGCGCTATTAGTATAAAGAAGGCAGTAGCAGCATACTAACTATAAAGTAGAGATATAGTTATTACGTTTATTAAAGCAGGGAGGAAATAGAAGGAAAACACAGGCTAAGTAAGAGTTGCCTTTAGACCTAAGGCAAAAGTAAATAGAAAGATGTTTAGTGTAATTATTAAGGAATTCCTAACATAATTAACAAACTACATAATAATTAAGGATATAAGAAAGAACATTGAAAAGGAGAATAGTTTAAACACAGTAAAGATAATAGTACAGAAGCCAAAGGGATTAGCAATAAGGGTACTACTAGTGGTTAGTATTAAGGGCACTAAGGCAGCGAACTGCCTATGCCACAGGGGAATAGTATACTAAGCAGAGATTTTTAATACTAAGCTATATAACAAGATAATCCACCTAAAGTAATATTATAACTACTATAAGATTAGGCATATTACTAGGTACTATAAGAAGGAAGTAAGATATAATAGGTATGCTACTAGAAAACACCCTAAGGGAGAGAGGACTTACCTAATATTAACAGGCAAGGTACAGGAGAAATGCCTGAATTATATAGGGGCACACTTAGTATAGTCTTAGTTATGCTTAGTAAGTAATAATAGATAGCAGTAGGCTAGGGAGGCTTATGCTATAAGGCCACTATTCTTCCGCGGCTATTGGCTAAAGGTCGCAATAGCTACTACGGGTAAGGGTTATTATAGAGAGGAGACTAGGGGACTAATAAAGAGGCAGCTAAGAGGAAGGAGCATATAACTAAGGGGCCCTTTTATAAGATAAATCTATAAGCTACAATTAGAACAACAGAGACTGGCAGAGAAAGGCATAATACTAGCCTTTTTATAACTAATAAGAGGGCAAAACAATACCAGAGCTAGCCTAACTAGGGAGCTTTAAAGCACATAATAGAGTACATAATTAAGGTTATATACTGGAATATACAGAAGAAAAGCAATCTAGTACATCTAGTATTAGGGTATAATATTAGCCCTAAGGTAATAGCTATCCAGGAACCAGGAGGTTATAATAGTATACTACTAAATCTATCTTAAAGGCACTATACATTAGTAATATATAGCAGAAAAATAGTAATCTATATATATTAGAAGGTTAAGACAGGACTTTAGACTATAGGGAGAAAGGAGGATTAGTATAGTGTTAAACTATATAAAGTAAAGGTATATAACATCTACTCCCCGGCTTATAAAAGGGAGTAGCAGATGCCTTTATAATACTTTGCTAATACCTAGGCAAAGGGCCGGAGTATGTTTATAAGGGACTTTAACCAACACTACCCCTTATAGGACAGATTTGGCCAAACCTCTTAAGGGCATAATAAGATATTAGAATTTATAACAAGGTAGCAACTCGGCCTAGCTACGCCGTTTAAGGAAGTAATAAGGAGAGAACATAGTAGCAGGGATAGCACTATTAACCATACATAGACTACTTATAACATTAGTATTAAATTCATCAGGCTAGTAGAAATCACTAGATCCGACCATATGCCTTAGCTTATTAGCATTAAAACAAGCAAGGAATTAAGCAACAGCCTAGGGTTAGTCTAGGGTTAGAGGACAGCAAATAAGAACCTTATTATAGCAAAGGCTTTAAACAGGCTTAGAAAGGAGGGGTTAGAGCTCCCGCTAAGTAACTAATAGAAAATTAATAACTATACAAAATAGCTTACCTAGCAACTTATAAAGATAGCTAATATAGCAGCACCTAAATGACCTTAAGGGCACAGCAAACCACAGCCTTAATAGAATAAAAGAGTAAAAGATATAATAGTAAAGGCAAGATGTGCTAATAGGCAGTAGTAGCATTAATAGACATAGAAATCATAGCAGGCCTTAAAAGAAGCTATAGGAAAACAGAATTATATAATCTTAAAAGAGAAGAGAAGTAGTTAGCAACAGGTAGTTAGTAAGTTATTTAGGTCTAAAGGGAGCCTCTAGACCCTAGAGCGCTAGGCCTGGCTATAAAGTAGACTTCCTCCTAAGATATAACAGGTCCCACTACTAACTTAGCTAGGAGATAACAGCAGGGAGGAGATAGTAAAGGTTATATATAAGGGCAAGGCAAAGGCATTTACAAAGAGGTTCTTTCCTTTATCCGCGGCTAGGGCTTTAGGTCTAGAGATAAAGATAAAGATAAGATACTATAGTAATAATCAGGTGGCTCCTGTGTTTACAAAGGAGGAAATTAAAGAAGTTATAAAGAATACAGCAAGTTAAAAAGCCCTAAGGCCAGACAAGCTGCTAACAGGTTTCCTTAAGCTATATAAAGCAGCCCTAATATTATGTTTAACACATCTAGCTAATGTATACTATAGTTTAGGACACTATCTGACCACCTTCTAGCAAGTAAAGGTAGTAGTTCTATATAAACCTAGGAAGACCCCTAAGGAGTTAGGCAGACCGGGGGGATAGAGGCCAATATTACTATTAAATATAATAAAAAAAGTAATTAAGGGAGCTATTATAAGGAGGATTACTATTATAGCAAAAGAAGGCTATATACTACTAAATATATAAATAGGCAATAGGGCTAGCAGATTAACAGAGGTAGCACTAAGCATACTAAAAGAGGTTATAAGGATAGCATAGCATTACTAGGGAATAGCATTATTACTATAGCTAGATATCACCAGGGCGTTTAACACTATTAGCTATAAACAATTAATTTATACTATAAAGGAGTTAGGACTACTAGGGTAGATGGCCAGATAAGCATAAGGCTTTACATTAAAAAGGAGAGCATATTTAGTATTTAACAGACATATTACTAAGGAAATCCAAGTTACTATAGGGGTTTTACAAGGGTCGCCGGCATCTCCTATCCTCTTCCTGCTTTATATTACGCCACTATATTAAAGACTAGCAGCAGCAGAATTAACATTAACGTTAGGGTTCTTAGATAATATAAATATTATAGTATATAAAAAAACAGCAGAGAAGACAAAAGTATAACTAAAAAGAGCTTAGAAAATATATAAGGAGTGGTTAAAGGAGTATAAACTAAGGTTTAACCCAGGGAAGAGTAAGCTAATATACTTTATAAGGAAGAGGCAGGTAATTATAACAATAATCCGACTTAGAAAAGCAACAATATAACCGACACAATTAGCGCAATTCCTAGGGGTTTGGATTCACCAGAAGCTTTATTAGTTAACCTATATAAAGAAGGTAAATACTAAATTATTATAGCAAAAGTTAGCACTTATAGCACTAGCTGTATTTACATAGGGATGCCGACTAGAGTGTGTAAGATTCCTTTATACATAGGTAATAAGAAGCATAATAGCCTATAAAGCTAGGATATACCACACCTATAATAAGCCAGAAGGGGTAGCATAGGGGGTAGTAAAGGCATTTATAAGGAAACAGAATAAATACTTAAGGCAGGTTATAGGGGCATATAAGGCAATACTAATAACACTCTTAGAGACAGAAGCAGTAGTGCTGCTAGTAGATCTATACCTTAATTACATTAAATAATAATTCTACTAAAGACTTAAGAATAGTAGTATAAGTAAGAAGATATAGCAGGCCTGTAATTTAATAGCATTACAGCTACGACGCTAAGGAAGGGGCCGCTAATATAATCACTATAAGGCGTTTCCTAATGCCCCCCCCCCCCTCCCTAGTAGCCTTATAGCTAGATAGGAATTAGAGAGAGAGTGGGAAAAATAGTAAATATAACAGAGGTATAAGGCTTAGGTAAGAAGAGAACAGGCAAAAGTAATAGTAGTAAATAAGGAACCTAACTTTAAGAGCATAAAAAAGATAGTAAGGCTTTATAATAGCCTGCTAAAGTATAAATCTATAGCCTTAGTATAGCTTTAAACAGAAAAAATAGGGCTAAATGCCTTTCTTTATAATAAACAGGTGCCTAAGGTAACATTACTAATATGTTAATACTAGGGAGGAAATAAGGATATCTACTACCTTATCTTATCATGTCTAGAACATAACCATCTAAGGCTAATCCTAGTAGTGCTAATAATAAGAGACCTATAGGAACTTAGAGTGGTGCTTAATAATAAGAAGCTGGTACTAAATATTATAAAGTGGGTGCTCTTAACTAAGTGACTTTAGCAGTATAGGTTAGCAGAGGAGCTTTATAAGGCATAGCAGATTTACAACATTAAGGCTAAGAATAGGACTAAAAGTAATAAAAATAATAGAATAAAGGAGGAAGAGCTGGATTAAAAGGGGAGGTGCTTATAAGGGGTTTTTACTAATATACTAACCTTTTATATAAAGCATAACCATACTTCTGTTATTATCTGTAGTTCCAGGGGAACTAGCAGATATCTTATACTAATAGTTAGAAACAATAAAGACTTTATATTAAAGGCTTAGCAGGAGCTATATAAAAGAATATGGGTTTTCTCCCCTATCTTAGGGTTTTTCCTATATTAAGAAGTTAGTTGATGAACTAGTTAGTGGCTCTAGCTACCTAGCGTACATGAATAATAATATAAACAGAAACCTAGTACCTTACTGGTTACTAGATTTATACTAGTTAACATAGTAGGCAAATTTATTTTAGAGTTCGGAAGTTATAGCTTTTTTAGAGTTAATTTATTTATTAGCTTTAGCCTATTTCTCTATAAAGTAGTTAGAATACTTTTAAAGTTTTACAGAAAGGGAGTCTTAAATGGGTTAATCAGCTCTAGTAGTAGAAGTTAAAGCCATTTTTAGTGTTTTCTTTGTAATAAA
Organism: Aciculosporium take MAFF-241224; assembly: GCA_000222935.2. NCBI lineage: Eukaryota > Fungi > Ascomycota > Sordariomycetes > Hypocreales > Clavicipitaceae > Aciculosporium > Aciculosporium take. The sequence goes on from AFQZ01000412.1 coordinate 29,689, forward strand.
TAGCAAAGAAGATACTTTAATTATAAACTAGTAGTAAATCAATAATAAGGGGTAAATTCTACAAAGAAACTTTCTTAATAATCATAAATAAGTAGCAAAAGTCAATAATAATAAAAAAAGTTGCTTTTAGATAGCATAAACAACGGATTCTATATAATTAAGTAAATAAGTGCATTATATTAGAAGTTCGTCTCTTCTGTTAATTCCTAGCCAATCTATAGTTATAATAACTACTAATTAGTAATGGTTTCACAGGGCACGATATGCTATAGCAATAATGCAGGGGGGGGTAATAAAGGTCTAATTTCTATATAGTTGTAATTAATTATCTAAAGGGATAAGAGAGGGATAATGCAGAAGTGTGGTGTTATAGCCACAGTACTGCCCTAGGTTATATAACATAGTAATCCAGCCAATCAGGGCACGTGCATTGTGCATATGACCCACAATTCCCGATTACTATCGTGTATCCCTTCTATCCTCAAGACGAGCGATTCTAACAGATACTAGTCTATGGAACTTAAAATCTGCAAATATGTTTAGATATTAAAGAAAGCTTAATACTGGATTAAGGTAATATAGCGCCTACTAGTTATCTGCTTTATAAATTACTACTCTATTATAAATCTTGCTTATTAACTTAATATTGCAAATATAATAAGCAGACATATGGTTAATAAAAAAATCATTAGGGCTATAGAATATATTAGCTAGTTTAGCGTCCGACTGATTTATAAAGTAGATAAAGACCATCTTATGCTAAATGCGTTAAGCTGGTTAGAAAAACACAATAAATGTACTAATACGCAAGCTCTAGGTTAACTTAATAATATACCTAATAACAGACCAGAACAGTAGGTTGCCTTATGTGTTAAGCGAAATCTAGTGTTCTAATCACTAATTTTATTATATATATTAGCAGCAGCAGAATGCCCTATAGCTAACCTATTAAGTATTTCCCTAGAATATAAATAATAAATTTAATAAGATTACAAAATAGATCCGGTTTAGTATAAAGTAGTATTAATATTAAAAGATAACTCTAACCTTGCCCTAGAGAACTAAGTAGAAATACTATTTAAGTGGAATAACAGGCTTCTTTAGAAAATTACTCTAGGTATTCCACTATAGTTATATATTCCTAAACCAGCTGTAAAAGAGTTCTTTTAATTGCTTTATAATAGAAATTATTTAGGATACTTAAAGTTAAGTAAGCAGGTGTAAAAATTTTATATTTATAAGGGTTTGTAATTACTTTAAGAGTATTTAGGAACATGCCCGTTATATTAGGTCTTTTAAACAAGGCAACATAAATGACATGGCAATCTCCAACCGCTCTTGCCACTGCCTGCTCCCTACTATATAATTTCTATTAACTTCTTACTAATACTCATAACTTCTCTAACTAATAATAACTCTATATTAGTAATAATAGATAAGTTTAGTAAACAAGTTATATTAGAACTATGTAGGAACACTATTACAGCTAAACAATGTTTATTATTTCTGTTTAATAGGTTGCTTACTAGTAACTAGGGATTGCTAAAAGTCATTTTAAGCAATAAAGACCCTAAGTTCCTAGCAGCACTATAGTTAAATTTCTAGAAATTAGTTAGCACTAAACTATTATATTTAATAGTATATTATTTATAAATAAATAGACAGACTAAAAGGATAATATAATGGGTTAAATTAGTAATATAACTTTATATTACTAAATTAAAAGATTTATAACTTTAGGAGCATATATTACCTAAGCTATAGTTTGAGTTTAATAATACACCTAATGCATTTACTAGTATAAGTCCTAATAAACTTATCCTTAGTTTCTATCCTAATAATACTTTATTACTACTTATGGATAGAATACCAGCAGTTGTAAATTAACTAAAAGAACGACTTTAGGCGCACAATACCATAGCTATTATAGCAATAATAATAAAACATTATTACAATAAGAAACATCTTCCTAGGTTCTTTTAAGTAGGTAATAATATCCTTATTAAGCTAGGATAATAAGGATATATAGTACTAATAAATATTAGTTATAAATACGGACCGAAGTATGCTAGACTATTTAAAGTTCTTAAACGAATTAGCAGATTAGTATATAAGTTAAAGCTCCTAGATATATAGCGCATTCACCTAGTAATATTAATCGACTATTTTAAATCATTCCGTGCAGACATTTTTAATAGACTAATAAAGGTTATAGCTTTAATTTAGTTAATAGATTATGAAGTTTCACATGTTATTAACTAATAGCAGTCAAATAAGGCAACTAAATTCTACGTTACTTTTAAAGACCTTAATAGCACTTACAATTAATAGCTGACTAAAAAGAAATTAATAAAGTTAAAGAATAGGTTAGAATTATTATAAAAATAGTAGACATAACATGCTCGGAAGAAATCACTTTAAACTTACCTTAGCAAGGCATGCATATATATAAACGCTTGTATTACCTATCTTGTATTTTTCTTTTTCTTTCTTCCTTTTATCTTTAGTCCTATATCTTAAAGCTCTATTTGATCTTTTATTTCTATTAATTTGTTTATAACGATTATATCCCGTATTATTTTGCACATACTTACAACAACTTAATTCTTATTCCATTTATACTTAATATAGTAAAACTAAAGAATCTTATAAGCAGGAAATTACTAGAATTCTGCGATGTTAACGTTAATAAAGAAGGCCCTGATTTATTATCTTCTATAGTCTAATAATACTATGCCATTTATATCTAGAGGGGTCTAGAGAAAGAAGTAAAATAAAATATTACATAGAATAATATAGCATAGTATCTTGCACTAAAAAGTTTCACTTTTATTATAAAAATTTAGTATAATAACAATATTACTAAGACCCTTAATGCTATCTATAATAGACAGTTTAAAAACCTAAAATTAGATAATATAAATAAAGCAGTAATACTCCTTATACTATTAGCTTTAATTAAGGGCAAAAGTAATGTTAATAAACATAATAAGTTTTGGAAGATATAGTATAATTATAGTCTATATTATAATACAATTACATTCCCTTAAGACGGATTAATAAATTAGCTAGCTTAAACCTTAACAGCACTAGTAATTAACAATAACACTAATAGTAATAACGTATTAACTAGTAATAATAATAAAGACAAATTAACTTAGCTCCTTAAAGAGCAAAAACAGGCTAAACAACATACTACAGAGGTTAAGCAAAAAATAAAAGAAATTAAGGAGTCCTATAAAAAGCAAAAAACAGTTAATAAGATTAAGCTAAACTACCTACTACTACTAGCTGTTTATAAAGATAAAGATATAGCATGTGTTTATAGTAAGTCTATAACTAAAAATTTATATAATAATCTTATCATAGCTTATAACTAAGCAATTAACCATATTACCAACCTTAAGCAATAATATTAGCAGTAGGTTAAATGCTTTAATAAAACTAAACAGCAGCTTATTTAATATATTAAGCAAAATAAAGAATTAAAATAGCGCCTTGCTTAATTTATAGCATACTAAATAACTAACTTTACAAATATAGATTAATAAGTTAACACATCAACCGCTAATTACACTAAGTATTATACTAACTTTAATTAATAACTCGCAATAGCTAAGATTAAGTAAAGTTACAAATCATTTATTAAATCCTCTAATAGTAGTAAGGTTAATAGTATCTAAGTTAAGAGTATAGCTATAGAAATTAATATAGTAGGATAGAATGATTAATTGTTTACAATAAATACATAACAGGTTAATATAGCTTTACTCTATTATATTTTAGTTAATTAATCTAGAATGACTAATATTAGTTAGCAGCACTATCAGGTGACTGGTGGGTCCCGTCAACTATATAAGTTAACCCACCGGGTTACCACTAGATAGATAATACAACTATCATCATCCCCATGACTTAACACTTCTCTTATCTTTTTAATAAGTAAGACTAAAGCCCTAGCTAATAAAAAGCTAGCTTATATTTAACCTTTATTTATAAGATTTATAATTTACTTTTATATCTTTAAAAGCTACTCCTAAGGTATATCATATAAAAAAGCCTAAGAAAGTTTAGGGTTTATATTATTAGGGTTTTTCTATAGTTAAATATAATAGTTTATAGTTCCTTTATATAATAATAATATATTTACCTTTTTCTTATTAAATAAGGCTTTAAAATCCTAAAGCTTTTTTAGTAAGTAATCTAAAAGCGTTTTAATTAGGTTTAGTTTAGGCATAGAAATTTTAAGTATTAAAGTTATATCTTATAAGCTAGTAGCTAAAAACTATATATTTTTTTCTTTTTTTACTATTACTTATTATATTATTTTAGTATATACTAAACCTAATATTATAATTATTAAAGTTACTACCTTTTTAGTAAATATTACTTATACCTAAAGGTTTTCTAAAGAATAAACTATAAGCAACTCCTATACTATATAAATTATAATAATATATTGCTTTAGCTATAAGGTTTTTAAAATATATAATTAAGTAAGACCTAGGATTATATATATTAAGACTAGAAAACTTTATTTATTTATATTAGTAGTAAACTAAGTAACCCTAGATATTATAATTAGGCCTTAGTAGTAGCTGTTTTAGCCTTACTTTTTTATAAAAATAGCTATTTAAATTATTTAAGGTTAGGCTAATAAGAATAAAAAAAACCTTATACTTTATATAAAAGATTTACTTATAATAGTATAATTATTATACTTACTATTTACTTATATATTAATAAAGGCTATTTTATTAAATAAAACTAATAATAAAAAAGAAGTAGTATTTATTTTTTATTTTATTTATTTATATACCTTAGCTATAATATATAATTAATATAATAGTATCCTACTATTTTTTTTTCCTTACTAAGCCTTATGCTTAAAGGCTGTCTTTTTTTAATCCCTTTTTTACTTTAGGCTTAAACTAGTAACTAGTTATATTTAGTGTATATATAATTATATTTAGATATTATACTAAGAGAAGCTAGTAAGACCTTATATAGTAATTTATACTATTATAATATAGGCATTACTTATTATCCTATTATATTTATATGGTTTCTTTAAATATCTATATAATATACGTTTTTTCCCTACTTATTAATATTATAATATTTACCCTTATTATCTGTATATCTCCCTCTTTATTATAAAAGGAAGCTAAAGGGAGTTTAGCCTATTTATAGTATTATAGCTTAGATTACTCCTTTAGTTTATATAACTTAATATCTAGTATAATACTTTATAGCCTAGCTAATACCCCTTAATAGTTAGTACAGGGAATATTACATTTTATATAGTAATTATATATCTTTTTATTTAAAGCTATATATAATTCAAATAATTTTATAGGGTTTGCCTATTTATATTCTCTTATTAAGATAAGTTTCTATTTAAATTAAATAAAAAAATTATTAAATTTTTCCCTTAGTTATTATTTAACCTAGTTAAGTTTAGTAATAATATACTCTTATTAATAAGGGTTAATAAATAAGGAGTTAAAATATAATAAGAACTTTACTATAAAAAAATAAAAAAATTCCCTAGCCTTAAAAAAAGGTATAATTTATACCTAAACCTAAGCTAATAAGTACTAATAAATAAAACACTATTTATCCTAATTATTACTAATAAAGGTGCTATTAGCTACTAGTTTTTAGGCTAAAAAACTATACTAAGCCTAGTATTTAACCTTATTTTTATTATAAGAATTACTTATATTAAGAGGTTTTTTCTTTAGTTTTACCTTTATTAAGGCTACTTATTATTTACTTATACCTAAAGTGCTTATATTAGTAGTAAAAGATATAGCTAAAGTAAATGCTATTTATAGCTATTATTTTAGCTTAGTAATTTAATTTGCTATATTCTAATTTATTATTTTCTATACTATTACTATATTTTAAAGATATAGTAGCTTTTATATAGTGCTTATTTTTACTAAATTAGCTATAGTATTAGGTTATACTATATTTATTATTATTTTATTTATTATAAGTATAACCTTTATATTATATTTAGTAAGGTTTCTAGAGTAGGTAATAAAAGAATAAATATTATATATTATAATTTTACTAAAATACTACTATAAAGCTAGTAACTTAAATAAGAATAATATTTATAAAAAAGAAAAAAAGAAAAAGATTTATTTAATTCTAGTATCCCTACCTTTATAATTATATATATAACTAGGGCCTAAACTGCTTGCATATTGCTTATATAATGCCGTCTGCTCTTTAGCTGTGTAGATCCGAGCTTTGAGCTCAAATCCATTACAGTAGCCTTAGTTTAATTTTTATAATTTTATTAAAAGTTAATAAAAAGATTATAACCTTTTTCTTAGTTAAGAATAAAATAATTAATTATATAATGAATATAGTTATTAATTTATTATTTAATAGCTGTTTTTATATTAATATTTTTAACTAATTTAGTCTAGTTTTAAGTTAAAATTAAGTAATATTAATAAAGCTTTTAAGGAAGAGTACTTTTCAAAAGTTCTCTTTTATAAATATCTTATTAAAGCTATTTATTAAAATTATTTCTTATTTTTTCTTTATTTTAAGATATTTTAGTATTTTAAGCTTTATATTTAATACTAATTAAAGCTATTAGTATTAATTAATTCTTTATAAATAATAATAAAGATTTAGTTTTAATTATAAATAAATAATAAAAGTTAATAATAAGTAAGAAGATTTATAAGAGTTAAATTTCATTATTATAAATAATTTAATAGTTAATAATAATAAAGAAATAATCCTTTAATTAGTATAATATTAGATTCCCTTATAATTATATAAGTAAAAGCATTAAATATATTTTTTTTATTAGTAATCTAGTAAATTTATAGTTATATAATAACTACTAATTAGTATTAATAACATATAAGTTATAAGTATACTATAATATAAATATAAAAATAGGAGGGTAATAAAGTCTAATAATTTATAATATTTATTTTAAGGAAAAAAAGCAGGCTATAATATAAAAGTATAGTATTATAGCTGTAATATAGTTGTAGGTTATATAACTTATAATCTAGCTAATCTAGGTATATGTATTTTATATACAACCTATAATTCCTGGTTAATACGGCATATCCCTTCCATTTTCTATACAAGTGATTCCAATACTTAGGTTTTTTTTTTAATTAAAATTTATTTTATTACTTACTTATACTTAAGGTATTTATATCTTGAGTAAAAATTATAATTAAAATAGTTATTACTTTAAGTTACTTAGTTAGTATTATAACTTAATTAGTAGTATTTTAGTTTATTTACTTATATATTATTATTATATATTAAAGCCTTATTAGCTCTTATATAGTATTTATCTTTACTAATTTACTTATTATATTAAGGTATATTATATCATTTTATATATTATTTATATTAAATATTACCTTTTTATTAAAACTTATAAAGATTTATTAAGTAAAAAATATTATATATTATAATTTAGCTAATATATAACTATATTATAAATAATTTAAATAAAAATAATCTTCTTAAGAAAAAAAAAGAATTTATAACCTTTTTAGGACTTATTATTATAGTCTCGCTAGAATGCTACTGCAGAGCTAGTGACTTAAATAAGAATAATATTTATAAGAAAAGAAAAATAAAAAAGGTCTGCCTAATTCCTATAACCCTATATATATACTTTTATATTTACCTTATATTTACTTAAGGCCTAAATTACTTATATATAGCTTATATAAGGTAACTATCCTTTTACTTATATAAATCCAAGCTTCTGACTGTATAGATCCAAGCTTCCAGCTTGAATCCATTACACTTATACCTTTATAGCTATACTATTAAAACCTAATTTACTATTATAAAGTCTAAGTAGAAAGGCTAAATTAAAATATATTAAAATATATATAAGGCTTAATTTACTAATACAAATCTTAAGTTAAAAGGCTAGATTAAAGTATATTAGTTTATATAGCTTATAAGGTATAGCCTTTATAATATAGTTAACCTTCCTGCTATATAGATCCGAGCCTTAAGCTTAAATCCATTACAATTATTATTTATAAAAGGAAAAAAAAAGCTTAATTAAAACTAAAGATGTAATTTTTTAAGTATATATATAGCTAGGGCCTATACTGCTTATATATAGCTTATATAATATAGCCACCCTTCTGTTTATAAAGATCTAAGCTTGTAGCTTAAATACATTATATAATTAAAATTATATAAAAGTTATTTAATTTAATTAATTGTGATGGATTCGAGCTCAAAGCTCAGATCTATACAGCCGGAAAGCGGAGGGCTTTACGTAAGCAATACACAAGCGGCTTAGGCCTTAGTTATATATATAACTATAAAGAAAGGGTTACTAAAATTAAATAAATCTTTTTCTTTTTTTTTCTTTATAAATAATATTTTTATTTAAGTTACTAGCTTTATAGTAGTATTTTAGTAAGACTATAATATATATTATTTATTCTTTATTATTTATCCTAGAAACCTTAATAAATATAATATAAAGATTATACCTATAATAAATAAAATAATAATAAATATATTATAACCTAATACTATAGCTAACCTAGCTAAGACTAGTACTATATAAAAGCTGCTATACCTTTAAAGTATAGTAGTAATATAGGAAATAATAAATAAAAATATAGTAAGTAAAATTACTAAGCTAAAATAATAGCTATAATTATTATTCATGTACGCTAGGTAGCTAGAGCCACTAACTAGTTCATCAACTAACTTCTTAATATAGGAAAAACCCTAAGATAGGGGAGAAAACCCATATTCTTCTATATAGCTCCTGCTAAGCCTTTAATATAAAGTCTTTATTGTTTTTAACTATTAGTATAAGATATCTGCCAGTTCCCCTAGAACTACAGATAATAATAAAAGTATAATCATGCTTTATATAAAAGGTTAGTATATTAGTAAAAACCCCCTATAAGCACCTCCCCTTCTAATCTGGCTCTTTCTCTTTTATTCTATTGTTTTTATTACCTTTAGTCCCTTTCTTAGCCTTATTATTATATATCTACCATGCCTTATAAAGCTCCTCCACTAACCTATACTGCTAAAGTCACCTAGTTAAAAGCACCCACTTTATAATATTTAGTACTAGCTTCTTATTATTAAGCGCTGCCCTAAGTTTCTATAGATCTTTTATTATAGGCACTACTAGGATTAGCTTTAGATGGTTATATTCTAGGCATAATAAGATAAGGTAGTAAATATCCTTATCTCCTCCCTAGTATTAACATATTAGTAATATTACCTTAGGCACTTATCTGTTATAAAGAAAGGTATTTAGCCCTATCTTTTCCGTTTAAAGCTACACTAAGGCTGTAGATTTATACTTTAATAAGCTGTTATAAAGCCTTACTATCTTTTTTATGCTCTTAAAGTTAGGTTCCTTATCTATTACTATTACTTTTGCCCGTTCTCTTCTTACTTAAGCCTTATGTCTTTACTATATCTACTGTTTTTCCCACTCTCTTTCTAATTTTTATCTAGCTATAAGGCTACTAAGGAGGGGGGGGGGGGGCATTAGGAAACGCCTTATAGTGATTATATTAGCAGCCTTTTCCTTAGTATTATAGCTATAATGCTATTAAATTACAGGCCTGTTATATCTTCTTACCTATACTACTATCCTTAAGTCTTTAATAGAATTATTACTTAATATAATTAAGGTATAGATCTACTAGCAGTACTGCTGCTTCTGTCTTTAAGAGTATTACTAGTATTACCTTATATGCCCCTATAACCTGCCTTAAGCATTTATTCTATTCCCTTATAAATGCTTTTACTACCCCCTATACTACCCCTTTTAACTTACTATAGATGTGGTATATCCTAGCTCTATAGGCTATTATGCTTCTTATTACCTATATATAAAGGGATCTTATATACTTTAGTTAGCATCCCTATATAAATATAGCTAGTATTATAAGTGCTAACTTCTGCTGTAATAATTTAGTATTTACCTTCTCTATATAAGTTAACTAATAAAGCTTCTAGTAAATCTAAACCCCTAGAAATCGCACTAATTATATTAGTTATATTATTATTTTTTTAAGTTAGATTGTTATTATAATCGCCTGCCTCTTCCTTATAAAGTATATTAGCTTGCTCTTCCCTAGGTTAAACCTTAGCTTATACTCCTTTAACTACTCCTTATATATTTTCTAGGCTCTTTCTAGTTATACTTTTGTCTCCTCTGCTATTTTTTTATATACTATAATGTTTATATTATCTAAGAACCCTAATATTAATGTTAATTCTACTGCCACTAGTCTTTAATATAGTAGCATAATATAAAGCAAGAAGAGGATAGGAGATGCTAGTAACCCTTACAAAACCCCTATAATAACTTAGATTTCCTTAGTAATACATTCGTTAAACGCTAATTATGCTCTCCTTTTTAATATAAAGCCCTATGCCTATCTAGCTATCTACCCTAGTAGTCCTAACTCCTTTATAGTACAGATTAATTATTTATAGCTAATAGTGTTAAATGCCCTAGTAATATCTAGCTATAGTAATAATACTATTCCCTAGTAATGCTATACTATTCTTATAATCTCTTTTAGTATATTTAGTACTACCTTTATTAACCTACTAGCCCTATTACCTATTTATATGTCTAGTAGTATATAGCCTTCCTTTGCTATAGTAGTAATTCTCCTTATAATAGCTCCCTTAATCACTTTTT
>AFQZ01000411.1:0-40517 GCA_000222935.2 Aciculosporium take MAFF-241224
GAGAGAGAGAGAGAGCCAACGGTTATAGGTTCACTTGCTCAAGAGCAAGTGCCAAGAAAATCAAAAAAAGATAGGACATCAAAGTGCGAGAAAGAATGAAAGAAGTAACAAAAAAAAGTCAGTTTTTCAACGACCTTTTCCCGAGTAAGGTAGCGAAGACCACTGAAATACCTCTCAATGACCAGGTAGAGGAGTCCTTGCTGTTGCCATCATGGCTGGAACAAACAGAAAGGGATGCAATATCGGATAACGTGGGTATCCATGAAAGAAAGAAAGAAAGAAAGAAAGAAAAGGAAACGCCATTTTTTGACCTCTTACTTCTTCTGCATCACTCCCAAAGCACCCGACTTTGCATTACCGACGTTGAAAATTAGTCCAAAGAGTCAGAGCTGGAGTTTTAAAAGGCCTGACCCGGAACTGGCTTTCTGCCAACAGGACCCGTCGGCGGGCCATTGGGGGAGCAGTGAGGGGGTGACGCGGTTTGTGTCGTGCGAGGTGGACCGGGAAGGGGATCAACTTGACCGGTAATCGGAACTTGTGGTCGATCTTCTGGATATGCAGATGAGAGTCCGTCAGGACAAAGCCCGGGACTTTGGATACGTCCAGGCGGACTCCGTGGACTCGGTCCTGGACTACCCGGTCCGCCCGGGCCCATTCGAGCCTGACCTCGAGGCACATTCCGAGGAATCGTAGGTCTGCCTTGAGGGGTCATTGGCCGCTGTGGAGGACCTTTCGCAACCTTACCGTTGGGATTCACAGGAGGACATGGTTGAGGCCCAACTTCGGGAGATGTCGGTTTGACTGGCCGCGCAGACAGGCAAGTTCGAGGAACAACACCTTGTTGGGACCTGTCCAGACGGATACAAAGCGCCTAGAGGACCATTGTTAGCGGCTTCTCAACGGTCACCTGTCATGTTGCAGGCAGGCATGGCTTACCCATCCATCATCGTATTCATGCAAGACTCGCACGAGTTCACCGGCCTTCATTCCCATCTCATCATCCAACGAGGGCTCAAAGTCCATTTGCACACGGTGAACGTTGGAATGGTGATGAAGGCCGCCGCCGGCTGCGGCCATGGCCGCAGCCCCGTTAGGTTGATATACTGCCGAGCCTGCGTTCCCAGATGTCGTGCTGGACTTTGTATCGCCAGAACTGGGAGGCATCGGCCCAGGGGCAGGGGGGAAGGTTGGATCAAGGTTCTTTGGCCCGCCATTCCGGATCGACGTCTTTCGTGCCAATTGCCCGGCGGCAGCACTTGGTGCAGCGCCTGCAGCAATCGGAAGACGGTTGGCTGCGAAAGGATCCGAAGGAGGGATGGTGCTATGCTCCGGAATCGTTGGCTCCATGACACGCTCAGCCTGGTTGCCAAAGGGGTTGCTCGGATTTGTGCTCTGGCTCGTGGCAGGACGATCGCGCATGCCGTTGTTCTGACCGTTTGCGTCTTGGGGAGCAGCAGTTGCAGATGTGAGCGCGGCACCAGCCGCCTTGCTTGTACGTCTATCAAGACTCCAGTTGGGAAGAAACTGCGTCACAGGTCGGAGGCTTATGCGCGGCGCATGAGGGTCGCCTCGAATGGTCATTGTGTCAAATGGGCTACCTTGTCTCTGATACTTCTCCTTGTCGGCTCCCACATATGCGAGGTCTGCCTGTCTGCGGCGGCGGCTAAACAGAAGAAAGGCAACGAGGCCGACGGCCAAGACGCCACCCATGACGCCGAATGCGATGCCGGCCTTGGCTCCCGCACTGGTGCCATTGCCACTGTCTTCAGGCGTGGTCGGCTGGGTCGAAGGACTGGCGGCTGGGGCAGGGGCGGTGCCTACCAGGGGTGTCGAGGTGAAATCCGCATCCCCAGTTGCTTGTGCAAGAACAGTGTCGAGCCCGGAAGGGGTCGAGGGGTGGCGCATCTCCGTGAAGACGGAAGGGCTCTGTTGAAGCTGCGGATCGTGATCAGGCTTTGACGCCATCGTCTTGGTCGGTGTCGCCGCAACAGGTGATGACCCTGCAGCGTGCGTCGCTTCCGGAGCGACGTCTTGGTTCAGCGTCGAGTAGCCAGCAACGGGGCCCTCGAACGTAGGGGCCAGGGTCTTGTAGATGGTGCGAATGACTGTAGCTTGAGCACCTAGAACTTTGCCGTCAGCACAGCCTTGCGACAAGGACAGCACCGCCAGGCTTGCGGTCGGACTCGCAAGCTGTCGGCAAGGTGCCGTGGCAGCTCGGAATCGAGAAACAAAACAAGGGAGGGTCGATGTATGCTTTTACCTCCTCTCATGTCGTCTGCGTCTTCGTCTTGATGGCTCCCACGCCCGTCATGGTCGGCCAAGGGCTTGTCTGGCCGTTCTTTTATCTCGTTGACGATGCCATGGGCAACGCCGCGACGGTGCCTAAGCGGGTGGTGCATCTTGGTCGTATGAGAAATGACAAGTGATTCGGCAAGCTTGACGGGAACTAGCAAAAAAAGTGGCTGCTGCGAGCCAAGCGCATATAATATTTACTGCGCAGGCTAGCGAAGAGGTAGGTGGGTGGGTGGGTGATGATGGACTGGAATGTGAAGGTGTCTGAATCCGTGAGAGACGAGAATGCAGACGGAAAACCATCGACCCCTGGAGGGCGCTGTTGGTGTGGGAAAGCTTTGGACAATGTCTTGGTGTGCTGGCTGCAGCAAGAAGATTTCGTCTGTCGAAAACAAATAGCAAGGGAGGGGCCAAAAACAATTGTGCCAGATGCCAAAAGATGGGAGAGTCACCGTTGCAGACGAAGACGGGTTTTGAGCAGCCAAGTCGATAATGGTCCCGGCGTGCAAGAGGGTCGGGCCGGTAAATGATGGTCTCCTGAAGAGAGCGAAGGGACGTCTTGGAAGTTGAAGGAATGGGACGAGCAGGCCGGACGTCAGCAGCAGCCGCTCACGAGGCCTTTTCACACTCACAACATGTGCTCATGGCACGAGCTGACGATGTTGCGGGAGAAGGAGGGAGGACGAGAAGGGGCTGGCTGGGCTGGCCAGAGTCTGCCGGACCCGAGGGGGGTTCCATTTCTCACGTCCATCTGGAGGGCACGCACGCTCGGTCCATCCGTGACGACTGCATGATGGCTGCCAGCAGCCGGCAGCCAGCCGTCCGCCCGCTGTGCAGCCGTCCGCCAGCTGGAAACCGGTCCACCCAGACGAGGCTGTTTACTGCCCGGGTCCAACCAGCTGCAAGCCGCACGGTGGCGGCCGATTGGCAGTTTGCTGCCTCGTGGTCTTGCCCGTCCCGTCCTTGCACTGCCGTCCCCCGGTCCATCCGTCCACCAGACAGGGGGGATCGCAGGTGGTGGGCGGCGGGAGGATCGCATCCTTGTTCCGGACTAGCGCCTGCAGAAAAAACACGGGACAAAAGACAAGAAATGACCAGAGACGCATTCCAGCGGCCCAGACTACCTACTGTCGCAGATGGGCAACCCGCCGTGCGTTGCTTGCATGGACATTCCTCGCGGCTCAGACAGACCAGGCGAAACCGTACCGTGCCCATACTCTGCCCTGAACAAACCAGACATCAAATCGCATACCGTGCTGCTTTCGCACAGGACGCAGAGTCGTCACATCGTACGGGGTACCTCGTGCAGGAATCACGACGCAGGAACAGGAGTGGGGGGGTCCTGCGCAAACAAAACTTGCTAGTCAGGAACGGCCTTTGCTCCTTCCCGCCCGCCACCATGTGGACGTCCCTCTGCGTCCCTCTGCACGTCAGCGCCACGGCCCACCAGCCGTCTCCTGGCCGTGCGTCCCTCTCGGTTCGAGATGGTTTGCACCACCTTTTCGCTTCCTCGATTCCATCCTCTCCCTTTTCCTTGTCTGCCTTGTCCTGCGCTGCAAATTCGACAGGTGCCAACATGCCAATGTTGCTGCAGCATCTCGCAGCTGGATCCACGCCGCTGATCTCCCTGTCGGGGGCCCTGCCGGGGGCCCTGCCGGGGGCCGCATGCGGGCCGCCCCTCGGATCACGCATTTTGGCCGCTCGGGATGGAAGATGGCTGCGCATCTCCCTGCCTCGGACGCCATGGTCGATGCGGCATGCCACACACACTCAGGTCCATGACGTGCACCATCCTCTGGGCCAGCAGATTCCGAATTCGTCCTTGACGCCTACATGTGCCGCATTGTGGGCCACCACGCCCGCCACCTGCTCTTGTCATGTTCCGACTGGTCTCGTTTGCTGCGCGATTTTTCCACCGGACAAAGAACGGGCCATGCACGCGCCATTGGATCGAGCCATGTCCAGAAACGTCGCTGGACCCTATCTCTTGTTTATTTTCTTCTTGTTCTTTTTCCCACGGGGATTGCTCCTTCTGGTCTAGGCGCAATCCAATGCGAAATTCAGAATCCGAGTGGAGACTGCCCGTGGCCCATCAGCACCTTGAGACGACGTTGCACCCCCAGACTGCTGCACAGGCACGGCGAGAACCCCCCTGGGTAACTGCGATCCAGAACGTCCAGGGCTTCAACTCCATGTATAGAGCCATGTGTGTGCTTTGGTTTCCCTCCGGGGGCCCTGCCGGCGGACTTTGCCTTATAATGGTATAAAAAAGCGGCATAAATAATCATCCCCTTGTAAATATCCCTCCGGGGGCCCTGCCGGGGGCCCCCTGCGGCGAGCTCCCGCCTCCGGCGGACTCCCTATTTAATAGCATTAAAAAGCTGTATAAATAATCATCCCCTTGTAAATATCCCTCCGGGGGCCCTGCCGGGGGCCCCCTGCGGCGACCTCCCGCCTCCGGCGGATGCATTCTGCCATGTGCCTGCCCATTCAAGTGGCATTCCGCTCCATGCTAAACTCAGCCAACCAAGTTGTCATGTAGTGAGTGAACTCTGCCATTCTCTGTGCACGCGACCGAGGACAAAAGGCCAGAGGCAAAGCCCGCACCCCAACTTGATCTTCCACGTCCTTCCCCGCGGCTGGTGTAACATCAGAAAAATAAACAACCGCCCCTGGAAGCAATTGATGTCGTGCGCCGCGCCCCTTCCAGAAGATGCATGCACATGTCATGACCAAACATGTACAATCCCGAGATGCTCGTCCGCCATTGCTCACGATGCACTTCTCCTCCCCATGCCGGTGATTTGCCCTATGCAATCGTGCTGTGCTGTGCCGTGCCGTCCCCCCTACCCCTAGGCTGTTCCGCCGCGGCACGACACCAGACTACGCGTGTGAGCCCCCGCTTCGAGGAGGCGTAAAATGGGGAATGGGGGAAGAAGAGGGAAAGGGGAAGGGAGAAAAAGAAGAGGGAGGGAAGAATAAAGGAAAGAATCTGCTCCCATGCTCGCCACCTTTTTCCCCCCTCGCCATCCTATAGACAAGCCCATAGAGATCGACCCTCTATACTATACTCCCATGTATACCGCACCGCACGGCAAATGCCCCCGACACCTGCGTACAATCCTAATCCTCCATCTGCCGACTCCTCACCCTCACCCGCCGATCCCTATCCTCCTTCCCGCCCCTCGAGCCCCAATCCCCGCTCAGCCCACTCCCTGCTCTCCATCTGCTTCAGCCGGCTGAGCGCCCGCGCAAACGCAAAGGCCTCCTCGTCGCTCGCAAACACGTTGCTCGACGACCTCGTCTGCGTCTGCCGCCCCGTCCCCCCCTCGGCGACAGGTTTCCTTGTGGCGGCGACGGAGAGGGGCCGCTCACTGTCGCGCACCGTCTGCGTCTGCAGCTCCGCGAGCATGTGCTCCGCCATCTCGTCCCGCGAGACAAACAACTCGGCAAGGGGCTTCTCCGTCGTGAGCACCAGCTTGGCGTTGCCCTCATACACGGCATCGACAAAGGTGATGAAGCGCCGGGCGAGGTCGCGCTCCCGGATCGTCATCCCCGGCACGTCGGTCACGATGAAGGCGTCGTAGGCGCGCACCAGCGCCAGGTAGTCGGCTGCGGATTTCGGCTCGCGGATGAGCTCGTCAAACGTGAACCAGGCGCATCGGCCGCGCACGCGCGGGACGTGGATTTCGCGGCCCCACACTCTCTGCGTCTCTGACCGGGGGGAGCTCGTCGCCGCGGCGTCGTCGTCGTCGTCGGCGTCTCCGAGGAAGCGGAACCATTTCTCCGCGTGCGACCGCGCGTGCGCATCGAGCGGTGCGTGGTAGACGCCCGACGGGGGGCGGGGTATCTTGCGGTAGTCGGTCGGCGAGTCGAGGTTGATGACGCGCAGCCGGCTCTTGAGCAGCGTGATGGCCGGGAGGAAGGACGCGCGTTGGATGCCGTTCTTGTACAGCTCGTCGGGGTGGCGGTTCGAGGTCGTCACGAGGACGACTCCGTGGGACATGAGGCATTCCAGGAGCCTTGTTGTTGTTGTTGTTGTTGTTGTTGTTGTATGGCTGGTCAGCTGTTTGCGCTCCTTGACGAAATCTTGATAAAAGGGGGGGATCAAGGGGGGGATCAAGGGGGGGATCAAGGGGGGGATAAAGGGGGAGATCAAGGGTCGGATAAAGGGGGGGATCAAGAGTCGGAGGAGTACCTTCTCAAAATCATCGCATCAGCCACGTCCGTACACTGAAACTCATCAAAACAGAGCACATTCCCCCCCTCGGCAATATCCGCCGCCAGAAACCGCACAGCATCAACATCCGGCCCCCGCTCCATCCTCACCCTATGCAACCGCCGATGCACATCCTGCATAAAGTTATGAAAGTGTATCCGCGTCTTGGTCTGCACCGACCCCGGCAGCGTATCGTAGAACAAATCCATCAGCATCGTCTTGCCGCTACCCACATCCCCATAGAGGTACAACCCCCGGGGCAGATTGTCGGGCGTCTCGCCAACGGCCGACTGTGCCCCATCGCTCTTGCTGCCGCCAAACAGGAATCCAAAGACGGATTTCTTGCCGCTGGGCTGCAGCTGTTGGAGGGTGGGGTGGACGACGGGCGGTGCGTGGTAGTTGCGTAGCTCGTTGTGTAGATGCTGCAAGCTCTCGATGATTCCTTGACGGCGCGAAACGGGTTAGCTGTTGTCTTGGAGCGGGAACAGGTAGGATGGAGGGCAACATGGTACACCACGGTGAATCATACCTCTCTGGTCCTCGTCATTTTGCAGCAAACCAGCATTGACCCTCCGATCGTATTCTGCCAGAGGACCCCGACTCTGCATCTCACCGTTGGCGACCGTCGCCGCGCGGCGGCGGCGGCTCACCGCGTATGGTGAGGATACGGCGCACACTGTTGGATTGACGCGATGCCGTGGCGTCACTCTGTCGACAGTCGGGCGACAAGAGTTTTGTCCACCACAGGACACATGCAGACTTGCGACAGCGGGACTCTTGGCCCTACATTGCGCTGCTCGAAGTCGACCAACGGCAGCCCGCCGCGCGGCGCTGGCTCGCATGATTGTCTCGATGTATGGTGGGGCGAGTCTTTACGAGAGAAACATGAGGCTATGGGCCAGCGGCGACTGCGGCGTGCAGATATCCGGACCTAGAAGTTGGCTGTCGCGACGAAATGTGATGGACATCAGAAATGACATGACGGGACGGAAAGCCTGGCTAGTGGCGGAGGGCGCCACAAGGAACCGAGGCACCACCACATGAAACGGGTTTTTTGATTTGCCGGGCGGTGACCCCTGGCCACTCATGACCACGCCGCGGGGCTACGCTCCGTTTCTCCGCCGACTCAGCACCAACCTTTGCCAAAGATTCGACAACGAATACATCAGCCACGCAATCAAAATCCACAACACAACCTTCCTCGGCAACACACTCATCGTGGGTATCCCATCTTCAATACCAGGGAGAAATGTATTCAGAACTAGGAAAATGCCATCTACTCTACTTGTCAATGACCATAAAACGCGACCAACACCACAATAGCTCCCCCCGTCACTGTCAATGCCAGTAGCGGAACCTGCAACACACTGACAGAACTTTCCTCATCCTTGTCACCAGGGGTTTTATCATCGTCGACACCAAGGCTCTCATCATCGTCAGAAGGGCCTTTGTCATCATCGACAGCAGGCCTCTCATCATCGACAGCAGGCCTCTTGTCGTCATCCGAAGACGTCTTGTCGTCTTCGGCAGGCCTCTCATCATCGACAGCAGGCCTCTTGTCGTCATCCGAAGACGTCTTGTCGTCTTCGGCAGGCCTCTTATCATCGACAGCAGGCCTCTTGTCGTCATCAGAAGTGCTCTTGTCGTCATCAACGGAAGAGCCCTCGTCGTCCTCGGTACCAGGCCTCTTGTCCTGTGCAGCCGGCCTCTTGTCACCTGGGGCACCAGAGATCTCGTGGCCATTGCTACCAAGACCTTCATCGTCATGGCTCTGGCCCTGGCCCCCAGACTTCGCCGCTAGCAAGCCACCGTACATCTCAGTGCCCGGTGTCACGCCTCGGGCCAACTGGCTAGCTCGCATCCTGTAGTTCTGCAGCGTCTTCGTCTCATCTGCATTCACAATGCCAACCATGCCCCGGGCGCATTCATCATCCTGAGACGAGTAAAAGACAAGAGGATCCGCATTCAACAACGTCACCCGAAATACCTGGCCCTACCACAACGTGTCAGCATACACCATCCTTGACCGATACCAAACTACTCACAGCCTCGCCCGACTCGACAGGCACAAAACCCGAAAAGAAACCCGTGCCCATGGGGAGAGGAGCACAGGGTAGTCTATAGTCGCCAGCCACGACGCTGTGATTCCTCGGCGCAAAGTGGAACTCGAGAACATCACCTTCCTGTGCAGTGATGGAGGCTGGAGAAAAGGTATTGTTTCTCCTGGCGGTAATCTTGATGGTGTCGGCCACGGCCAAGACGGAAAAAACCGTCGCGGCCAGGCATGACTTGAGCGAAGGCATGGTTGCTGTCTTGGATAGCACGAGGCAGGTACAATATTTCTGTTGATCAAGTTGTGGGATGGGAACCCGTCTTGGTGCTAAGTGATGTCTAGCGAAACCGTAGCAATAGACTGAGATGTTGTGACGATACACGAAAGAGAATAAACTTGGAGAATGAGTTGATCTGGCCCGGGGCGAGGCCAGTCCTCCTCTTTATAGGCAGCGACTTGGTCCGAGAAGGAGGAGGCAAGAGAGTCCCGGACCTCGACTGAGCAGAGCAAGAGCCATTTGCGTACGGTGAACTCGGCATGAATGGGAAGGGTCTCTGGGAGCCTAGGCAGGCAGGTAACGAGTACGGCCGTCACAAGTGCCTTCTACCTCGTACCTAGAGTACGCATCGTCTGCGATCTGCCGTCTGTCTTTTGCGCCTGCGCCTACCTACTTACCCATCTACCTATCTGGACGCAAATTGTCGTCCGAGTCCAACACGAGCAACTCCTGCTTATCCATGTGGCTGGGCAAGGCGAGAACAAGAACAGCAGGTGCCGTCCCGGACTCCGGACCGCGCCATTTGTCCAACAGACAAGAGACTCCTCCGCCTCCGTTTCGCTCCTGACGCCATCTCCACGCCCTCCTCGCGCGTCTTCAACGTCGCGTCAAGCCCCTCCCTCGTCTGCCAAAAAGGCTGCTGATCCAAAGCACGGCTTCTCAGAGCCATTGCTCCGCCAGCTAACATTAATAGAATGACAAGACAAGACACCCGACAGCATGCGCACGTACACAGTCACCACGGACATTTCGTCTACCCCTGAATCTCAACCCCAAACGCATGCACCCCGCAACCACACGGCACTGCACCAGCGCACAAGCACATGGACGTGGAGGCTTCCCGTCCTCCAAGAAACACACCACACGATGAACACGTGCCGCAGCATAAGATGTAAAAGGCACATGGAACGAATGATTTCTCCATCTTTTTTTTTTTCAGGAAGAAAGATTGAAAGAAAAAGAAGACAAGAAAAAATCTACCGACAAAATGCCCACATCATGACAATGACAAGTCGCCCCCGCGGCGACATTGAATCCATGCCCACCTATGCATCTCGCGCAACCAGGTATCCCAACGCCATAGTCCACAACCATTGCAAAACATGCCAATACCGACTCGGGAGTGAGCCCAGAAACAAACCCCGACAAACAAAGGAAAGGAAAAGGCAAGGAGAGGGAGATGCAAAAGAAAAGCAAACCTGGCGCTCAACTCCACCAACGGCCCCCTTCCCCCCCCCCCCCCCCCCTACCAAAAAGTAATCCGCAACCGGCTTCTTCGCCGGCATCCCCCTCGAGTTCTGCGGCGCCGCCGAAAACACCTTGTACCGCCGCGCAGGACCGCTCCTCAACACCGCATCCGACTCGAGCATGACGCCGTGCTGCCCGCCATGACTCCGGTTCACATCGCCGTTGCTGCGCGCAAAGAGCCCCGTGCCGGACTCATCCTCGGACAGCTCCAGCACGGCGGCCACGTTCCCGCAGCGATAGCAGTAGTTTGGCGCGGACCAGACCGTCACGATGGACGCGTCAAACATCTCCTTGAAGCCCTCCATGACGAGCTGGTGCGCGCGAGCAATCAGGCTGATGTCATTGCGGTGGTTGAACATCTTGACGATGTCGGCGCCGAAGAGGAACCCCGCGCCGCGGGGGGACAGGCCCCAGCCGTCGATGTCGTCCGGGTCCGACCACAGCAGGTCGCACATGGCGCCCTCGTGCGGCACCTCCTGCTTCCGGTCGATGAGGCGGATCTTATCGACCGTGTCGATCAGAGGACTCAGGCCGCCGTGGACGCAGAGGACCGCCCCGGCGGGATTGCCCACGCTGCCACTGCTGCAGCCCGAGGCGCTGGAGCCGGGCGGGCCGGTCTTGTCTCCTGCGCCGTTGCTGCCGCCGCCATTGACATCCTGCTCCCGGGCGTTGCTCCCCGACGACGGCTGATGACGCCGACGGGATAGCTGAGACATGACGGAGCCGTTTGGATCGCAGACCTCGACCTCGATGTCGTCGTTTTCGGCGGCGGCGGCTTCCGAGCCAGCAGGAGACAGTGTGTTGGATGCGCCGAGGACGATGGCCCCGAGCGCCAGGTAGTCAAAGACGTCGCAGCAGTACCTCCAGACATTGGCACTGCCATATTTTCGCAGGCACTCGTCGTAAAATCCGTAGACAAGCGTGATCTGGCGAGACTCGTGGTTGCCGCGGATGAGCGTCATGCGATCGGGGTATCGTACTTTTAAGCAAAGCAAGAGAAGGAAGGATTCCAACGAATAAAAGCCGCGGTCGACAAAATCGCCTGTTTTTTTTTAGCACTATTAGTCCCCGCATTCTCTGTTGCCACGAGATTCATGCCCTCCCCCCGCGATTCCTGTCTACGTACCCATGAAGAGATAGTTGGTGTCGGGAACATCTCCGCCCACGCGGAATAATTCCATCAAGTCATGGAACTGCCCATGGATATCGCCACATATCTGTCACAATGTCAGTCTTGATCATATCCCCCATGCGACAAAAAAAAAAAAAAAAAGGAAAAAAGGAGAAAGGAGAAAGGAGAAAGGAGAAAAAAAGAAGAAAAGAAAAAAAGAAAAAAAGAAAAAAAGAAAAAAAGAAAAAAAGAAAAAAAGAAAAAAAGAAAAAAAGAAAAAAAGAAAAAAAGAAAAAAAGAAAAAAAGAAAAAAAGAAAAAAAGAAAAAAAGAAAGAAAAAAAAAAGTTCCTGGCTTGCCGCGTACCGTCACTGGCGCATTGACTGTGACAACATTGCCCTCTTCGATGAGAAGCTCTCGCGCCCGATGGCATAGCTCCCGAACTTGGGGCTCGGGGATCGGCCGACAGGCACGAAGTTGCGCAATAGCCCTTGATTTTTTTCTCGTCATGCGATTAGCCCAGCCCTTGCAGAGCATCCCCCGCCACCGTCTGGATTAAACTGCCACGCACTGATCGAGATCGCTCATGATAAGTGATTTACCCCTGCGGTCGCACGCGAGGCGCCGTGGTCGCTGAACGGCCCCGATTCGATCAAGCTTTCGGCGACCGGACCATGCCGTCGAGGTGTAGTGGATGGCAGGCCGTCGTCTGTGGCGATGGTGTGACAGATGATGGCGAGTTGGGTGCAGGAAAAAAAAAATAAAAGGCATGCAGACGTCCACGTCCACTTCGAGATCCGAGGCGCGCCGACTGGCGAGGTGGGGCGTCAGAGCCCGACGCGGGTTCCAAGCACGCACTGGTGGCCGGGGATGGCGGGTGGCCAAGTGAGGCGTGGAGGGGCTTTCGTTTCGCCGGGCTCCGGGCTTGGACACAATCTCGTTCAACCTACTTCTTGCCAGGCAGATGAGATGTGCAACACCAACACACACCAACACACCAACACACACCAACACACACCAACACACACCAACACACCAACACGAGCGCGACGACTCGTTGCGAATCTATACAACGGCGCCCCAGCGGAGCAGCGCACTGCCGCGCATGCCGGCGTGAAGGGCCTTTCTTGCTACAGCAACCAGAACATGATTGACTCAACATGTGAGTTTTGTTTTTCGAGTCAAGGCTCGTTCGCGAACTCGTCTCGTCACGCCCGACATTCCCAACCAAGACCTGCCATGCTTCTTCTCCTGGTCTCACGATCCGAGTTTCGCCCAGACTGCTTCCCGGGACCATGCCGCCACATTTACATCCCAGGTCCCGCATGACCTCATCTCTATTTGCAACGACCGTCGTCGCGAGCTTCCTCGTCGTGGCGCTGCCGCATTTGCTGCCCTGCCCAGTACCCCGAACGAAACATGCCGACGGCGAGGTGGTTGTCGACGAGGATGGCAGACGGAGGCGATGGAAACGCCGGGATAGCACACCGGAACCCAGGGATGGCATCGTACAATTCAACCAGACGGCCGACGAATCCGCCGAATCCGCATCGCAGCGTCCAAGGCGGGCGTGTCCTGTTCCGAAACCAGGTGGCATGCTGGGGGAATGGCTGGGCTCTCGCAAAGGCGACGAGGCCCACGATGGAAAGCGTGCCGAAAGATGACATGGCATGAAAACACGGCAACTTGAATGGCAACACTCTTGAACACCTGCATGAGATCAAGTAAGGAAGGGGATCACAACAGGAGAAGGAAGGGGAGAAGAAGAAGAAGGTGGCCGGTCGAGTGAATGCTACGAGGAGGCGGAATTTGCTCGTCGGTCTGTGAGTCAAGCCTGATTGGGGAATCGCACATGGTATACCTATCCAAGGAGGCCAAGATAGATGGTGCAGAACGAACAGGAACGAACGTTGATGCGCCTTGCGGAAAGTGAGCCGTCGCATGCATGAACAACACCGACAAGAACGACAACGTGAGCGTGTCTGGTGCGGCATCCGGCTGTGCTTTGCTGTCTGACGCTCTAACGGAAAGCTGGAAGCCGAGAAGTCGACCTCGCCGTGTCACATATAATGTAAATGTAACACTCGCACACATACACTCGCCATCATGCAAGTCTTGCATCTTTTTTTTTTCTCTGGGTCGCCGGCCGTCGAGCAACCGGTACATGGATTGTATTGGCCGCCTCGTGTCGAGCATGACATGCAGGTGGCCGCTTCTCCTTGGTCGGATCACCCGGTTACCAATAAATCTAAATCAATCGTGTGAGGAATAGCACAAGGTCGAGTTCCCGACTCGAGGGTCCTATGACTCGTGATACAGTTGGACTTGGGAAAGGCGGCTGCAAGACATGACTTTACATATCCTGGTTGCACAGACCTTGAGTTTGTATCCAAAAGGACGGCTCGAAAACGACAAGGAAAAATGTACACACCTAGTAGGAGGTACAAGTACCTATGCACCCACCTTCCCAAGTACCCAAGGTGCTTACAGGTACCTAATGCAGCGTTGGAGATGGAGAGGAAAAGTAAGTGTGACGTCATCTATTTCGATGAAAGAAACAACAAGTCAAGGGTCCTTCCTTCCTTACGTGTCCCAGGAAAAATCGGCCCTTGGAAAGAGGGGAAAACTTTGTCTCCTTCGCACAGCCCTACTCGCCATGTCTTCTGTTTCCTCGCAGGGAGCACAGACATGCGATGCGTATTTGGACAAGAATGGATCAGGCTTTGCGGTAGTGCCACGCAGCTTTGTTCTCGTCCCGCAGGTCCAGGTGAGGAGCGTGTGCGCCAAATGCCGTCAGTGAGGTGTGGTCCAGTCCTTTGATGCACCTCGACGGAGAAAAAAGGGCACCCTGGCTGACAGTGTGACTAGGTACCTGGGAAGTAGGCAGATGGGAACAGATCAGTGTCACGCTACTGCCTTGAAAGAAGACGTCGAAAAGGGGAAGACGTCAAGTGATTGATCAATCGACGGCCCTGCCCCCTTTGTCTCACCGTCGATTCCAAAAGGCGTCTCCACATGATGCCCGTCGGCTTGGCCGTGCACAAGACAGATACGAGCGTGGAGAGGGAACAGATGGTAGAGCAATGACGAATTGGCATGGCAGCTGAGGCGGAGAAACGAAACGGTGGTCACGTTGCCGACCTGGTCTTGTTCCCGCCATGGCACGGCAGCATTGTGCATTTCGCCAAGGGCGCGTGTGTGTATGCGTTGCATGGACATGATGAGCAACACAAGAGGGACCAACTGGATGGGATGATGAGCAACACAAGAGGGACCAACTGGATGGGATGGACATGATGAGCAACACAAGAGGGACCAACTGGATGGGATGATGAGCAACACAAGAGGGACCAACTGGATGGGATGATGAGCAACACAAGAGGGACCAACTGGATGGGATGATGGTCAGGCGTGTGTAGGTGGAATGCCGGCCCTGCCTCGTCCAGGCAGACCTCGTCCAGGCAGACGAGTGGAGTCGGAAGGGAGCAATAGACAGCCTTGGCGGGACAGCCTTGGCAGCCAACGCTGACTGTCTTACAGGTTAGGTACGCAGGCTGCAGCGCAGCGCAGCGCAGCGCAGCGCCTCCACTTGGCGCAGGTCGCACCGCACCCTGGCTCGTGTTTGACGACGCTCCGAGGGACCAGGACCAGACTGTTTTGCTCCCCGTCGGGCAGGTACAAGGTACAAAACATTGGATGGATACCTCCTGCCACATATATCAAGGGCCAAGGCACGACGATTCTCTCCTCCAAGCTGCTGCTCTTGCCAGTTCGAGTCACCGCCTGCACCTGCACCATTGATTGCCACTGCCACGCGCGTTTGCATGTGAAGGCGCCCCCCTTCCACCCTCCCCCGCTCGCTCGCGTGACCATCTCCTTGTTTCCGCCGTTGGGCCAAACGGTGCCTTGACGGGTAGCCACCAGCAAACTTGCGGCTGAAAGAGGGGAAACGGTGTCTACCGTACAGGATTCGACAATCGACGACACGGAAAAGCAAAAGCCCTGTACAATTGAGTCTCTTTTTTTCCTGAAACATGAGAGCATCCCTACGACCCGTTGCATCGACGATTGGACGGACCTGTTGAACGGGCAGCCAAGCCGGGGTCGTGCGTCGTGACCTCAAAAAAGGCCCCGTCGTCATGATGTGTCGAAGCAGCGTCAACGAGCCTGGGACGGCCGACGCAAAGGCATCCGTGACAATGACGGCTGCTGTGCCGGCCGGAGATGATGATGCCGGCCGAGACGCGGACGAGGAGCATATCGGCACGAACCATGGCCGCGCCGACTTCCATGCCTACTTCACCTACCGCCCGCTCTCCAACTTGCCCACGCCGCCGCCGACGCACAAGGACAAGACACCACGCAGCACATTGCACTCGAATAGCGTTGGAGATGGCGAGCCCAACGGGAGCAAATTCAGAGGTTCGTCGTGCACGGCCTGCCCTCGAAGCCCTTGTTCTTCTTTTTTTTTTTTTCTTCCACAGGGCCCCGATCACGTATGCATCGTATCAGGAAACTGACCATGGCCACGGCCGCCCCCGTCCGCAGGGTCCGCCGTTCATCTCGTCAACCTCATTCCATCCTCCGCTTCGCTGACCCCGGCGTCGGTGGCTGATGTGCAAGCTTTGCTGATCCGAGCCGACCTGCCCATCGAGACAGTTGCTCTCGCAGTGTGCATCCTCGATAGCCTGGACGCCAAGTTTGCTCGTGCGTGGAGGCTCTCTTGTCCGTCGTATCCTGGTGCGCCGGTCCCGTCGTCGTGCCGCCACGTCAAACGACAAAGTCTTCCTCCGACGCCACTGCTTCATCAACACCAGCAGCACCAAATGCTTCATATTGACTCTGTGCCGCCCGAGATTATTGTCCTTGCCGCCTTGGTCATCGCCGTCAAGTTTATGGAGGATCCGCAACAAGAGACGCAATATTACCGCGAGGCCTGGGGTCAGGGCACATGGTCGCACGATCAGCTCAACGTGACGGAACAGTGCATCATGGAAAGCCTGGACTACCGTATCATGCCATTGTGCGACCAAGATTGCCTGGCCGATGCCATGGTCGACATGCAGTTGGCTGGACAGCAGCTCGACTGGGGCGTGGCGCGTGAACCAACGCCGCCCGAGAGCATTGCGAGCAACGAGAATGACGGCAACTTTGTCTTGGGTCATGGCAGGTCCAAGACGATGGGGGCTTGCACGAGGGCTGATGGACTTGGGCTTGGGCTTGAATCTGCAGTGACCCCGTCGGGATCGCCCTGCGCTGAATCCGCGAGAGCCGCCACGCCACGGACAGAAGCGACGGGCTCCTCCTATTTTTGACGTTTGCAAGCCGGTTCTATTCGGACGTACATGATACGACTGGCTGGATGTTGGCGACATGCCACATTCGTGGCCGCTAGGGATGCGGCGGCGAAAAGAAGCAAATGCGCTTTCTGATTTCATTCAACGATGGCCATGTCGACGACCGATTTTCAATGCATTTCTTGGGCTGCCACGGGAGCTGTACTTCTTCTGATGATGTGGAAACACGCACCGCATGAAGCATGTTTTGCTTTCCTTTTCTCTTTCTCATCCTTATTTTTTCCATGATTTGGCGATGGGCATATCTGTTTGGACAAAAAAAAAAAAAAAAAAAAAAAGTCAAGATTTTCAGTTTACAATTTCCACGGCCCTTTTTTATTTTATTTTATTTTATTTTATCGTCATGGATGGACTTCATCTACATACCCTCCATAGCCATTCTCTGGCGAAACAAGGCGTCTTTTGTTTTATGGTACAGGCGGGGGCCATGATGTATAGGCGTCGCTTTATTACATAGCCTCATCTAATCTGACAAGTCTTGAGCGCATACCATGACTGCTACCTAGGTACACAGCCGAGTCTATTCCATGGCTACATGTACGTACCTCGTAGTGCAGACGCAACAAAGACATGAAGCGTGATGCGGCCACCTTTGCCGACCTTTCTATGGACTCAACCTCTGGATGGTCCACTCATCATCCTTGCCATCTCTGCCCTCGTCGCGCTCATAGACGAACCGGTCATGAAGGCGGCTCTCCCTGCCCTGCCAAAAC
The DNA here is from genome assembly GCA_000222935.2 of Aciculosporium take MAFF-241224. Classification (NCBI taxonomy): domain Eukaryota; kingdom Fungi; phylum Ascomycota; class Sordariomycetes; order Hypocreales; family Clavicipitaceae; genus Aciculosporium; species Aciculosporium take. Next base: position 17,270 of record AFQZ01000411.1, read on the forward strand.
TCGATCCTCGTGGGGACGATGCGCAGGCCGCCCCAAAAGTCGGGCACGGGAATCCTGTCGACGCCGTCGAACTTTTTTTCCGCCTCGGCCACCCACTCTTCGAGCCTGGCCCGCCCATCATCTTGGCCCTCGTCGGCCTCGTCCTCGTCCTCGTGCTTCCTATTCACCTCCCCATTCCCATCATGACCAGCACCGGCACCACCAGCACGGCCACGCGCCGGCTCCAACACAACACTCTGCCTGCTCGCCCAGGCCCCGATGCGGCTGCCCCTGAGCCTCGTGTCAAAGTACAGCTGGCTCTCCTCGCGGGAGGTGCGGGCGGCGAGCCCCTCGACGCGGACCTGCCGCTGCAGGGCGGGCCAGTAGAAGACGAGGGCGGCGTGCGGGTTCGTGGCCAGGTCGGCCGCCTTGCGGGAGGTGCCGAGGTTGGAGTAGACGACGTAGCCGCCGCGGGCGTCGAGCTCCTTGAGGTAGACGGTGCGGGAGGAGACGCGGCCGGCGGGGAGCTCGGCGGTGGAGAGCGTGCAGGCCTCGGGCTGGGGCGAGGCCGAGGCCTGGGCGTCGGCGAACCAGGCCTTGAACTGGAGGGCCGGGGAGGGGCGGAGGTGCGCTCTCGAGAGGGCGGACTTGGTGAACTGGTCGGCTTGGCCGCGGGGGGCGGAGCCGGCGGGGGCGACTTTTGATTGATTGCCACGAGAAGACGTCAGAATGGGGGGGCGTTGTGCGCTCGGGTCCGGGGGAGGCCGCCGCCGGAGGGACACCCGCGAGGGGAGGAGCATGCAACGTGGCCTCTTGGACAGGCGCAGAGGAAGAGCCGGCCCCCGGAGGGATACACCCGCGAGGGGAGGAGCATGCAATGTGGCCGGCTCTTGGACAGGCGCAGAGGAAGAGCCGGCCCCCGGAGGGACACGGAGGGGAGGTCTGGCTGTTCTTGCCGTGCGAGCCGCCTCCCGGCCAGAGGTGGAGGGTAAGACGTACAGATGAGTTTCCCCCCCGGGGGGGAAGGCGGACGGCAGAGGGCCATTTTCGGGGCGTGGAACATGGCGCGGGCGGGGGGCGAAGCGCATGCGAGGCGGTCGGTCCGGGGGTGTCGCGGAGAGGGGGCCCCGAGGAGAGAGGGACGAGCGATGATGATGATGATGATGATGATGGCAGGAGGCGAGGGTGGTGGTGGTGGTAGCGCGCGACGCGGGAAACTCGACGAGGAGCCGGATGGGATGGGTTCCGTCACGGCTGAGGTGTGGCTTGGCCAAATCGGGAGGATGCACCCGGCGGCGTCGCAGAACAAGTACCGAAGCAGGTACCTACCTACCTACCCGAGTACCTGCTTCCTACCTACCAGGTACCTACCTACCTACCTACCTACTTCCCAAGGCAAGAATGTTGTTGGCCTGGGCCCAAACAACACCACCAGCCTCAGGCTCCATCCAGCCCATGGCCACGCTTCCCACGGACCCAGCATGCCAGCTCGGCGGCACAGCGGCGCACGGCCATGGCCGGCTGTCGGACGCCGCGTCTTGTGAGGGAGGCACCGTCCGGGCTCGACGCCGGTGCTGGTGCTGCTTCCAATGCACCAGCGGCATGTGCCGCCGGCGTTTCATGCGCCAAGGTTGCTCGCCGTCTGGCCTCCTGCGACCGTCTCGGGCTAGACCTGTTTGGGCTCGACGTCACGCGACTGACGGATGTGTGTGTGTGTGTGTGCGCCGTGGGCACGTGACTGGCTGGCGCGCCAGGCTGGCGGTCATGTCGTCGTGCTGGCCCCTGGACAAAGGGAGAGGGCGCCCCCTCCGTCTGGACCGCCGCCGTGCCGCGTGTTTCGGGCCAGGTCGACGAGCACCTGATGCTTGGCTGCCGAGACTTGGGCTGTCCAAGGCCACATGCCGTCCCGGATGACGGCGAGGGGCCTGTGCCCTGGTCGCACGTCCCGGCGCCGTCCGCAGCGGGTCAACGGGACCGGTGATGGTCTGCAGGACCTTTATTTATTTATTTTTTTTTTTTTGGATACCCCACATGGCCTTTTTGCAATCAAAAGGGATGGGGCATCAAGATGCCATGGATGGATTTATCTGCTGCGATACATCTAGTATATATGGAGGAGCGGCTTCGATAATGCCCCGTTCTAATGTCCCTCCGGGGGCCCCCGCCACGCTCCCATGCCATGTATATGGAAAATGTAAAAAGCTGCATTGATACATAATGCCCTGTTCTGATATCCCCCCGGGGGCCCCGCCGCGGGCTCCCGCCACGCTCCCATGCCATGTATATGGAAAATGTAAAAAAGCTGCATTGATACATAATGCCCCGTTCTGATGTCCCTCCGGGGGCCCTGCCGGGGGCCGCCTGCCGCGGGCTCCCGCCTTCGGCGGATCCCCCCCCGCTAAATGATATGGAAAAAGCTGCATCAAGAGTCCCCCATTCTGATGCCCCCTGGGCCCCTGCCGGGGGCCGCCTGCCGCGGGCTTCCGCCTTCGGCGGATCCCCACCCGCTAAATGATATAGAAAAAGCTGCATCAAGAGTCCCCCATTCTGATACCCCCCGGGCCCCTGCCGGGGCCCGCCCCGGCGGATGTCCGCACCGCACCGCAGGGCCTTCTGCGTCATATCAAGACGTGTACCCATACCCTCCCTTGCTCATGGTATAAACGTCGCAGCGGCCTCTGGGCTCCGCAGAATGCACATGTACTGATATATGCAGCAGGTACTAGTCTGGTAGCAGATCAATGAATCGAACCGGCTCTCGGCCATGCCTTTGGGAGAAGAACACGTCGTCGTGAACATCCACGGACGGGACCATGCAGAACGGCTCCGGGCGGCTCTACGAAGGAGCCATGACGAGCGCCAAGAGCGCCATGCGGCAGTATAGTCCATAGCGCATCTATCTCGTTTGTTAGCTTTTTGTTTTTGGTTCCGTCTTGGAGGGAGACTGCCCGGGTGTGCGTTTTGGTCATAAAAGGGGGGGGGGGGCATGTGCAGTCTAGAAAGCATGTGCAGTGTAGAAAGCATGTGCAGTGTAGGAAGCATGTGCAGCGTAGAAAGCATGTGCAGTGAGAAAGCATGTGCAGCGTAGAAAGCATGTGCAGTGAGAAAGCATGTGCAGTGTAGAAAGCATATGGAGTACATGAAGCATATAGAGTATACAAAGAAAAAAGGTGCAGCATATAGAGAGAGACAAAGAAATAAAAAAAAGAAAGAGGGAGACGGCGGGGAGATGATTACCTGTCGAAAGTACGCCGCCCGCTGATCAAAGTCCACCTCCTCCGCAACCTCCTCGTTCCGCGGAAGAGGATGCATGACCACCATCTGGCTCTTGGCGTGCTTCAGCGCCGCATTGTCCACCCGATACGAGTTCTTGACCCTCTCGTACTCCTCCCTGCTCTCGAACCGCTCCCGCTGCACGCGCGTGCAATACAGCACATCGCTGCGGGCAATCATCTCCGGCGTCAGCTCCTCCGACTCGCCGAGGAGCTGGCCCGAACCCGCCAGCTGCTGGCGCACATCCCTCGGCAGCTCCAGGCCCCTGGGGGCCACCAGCTGCACCTGGACCTGGTAGTGGCGCAGGAGCTGGACCAGCGAGTGCACCGTCCGGCCGTGCAGGAGGTCGCCCAGAAAGGTAATCGTCAGGCCCTTGACGGTTCCGAGCTCCTCGCGGATGGTGAAGAGGTCGAGGAAGGCCTGCGTGGGGTGTTCCTTGCTGCCGTTTCCGCCGTTGATGACGGGCACGGAGCTGTACTTGTCGGCCACGTGGACCGAGTTCTCGTCCGGGTGGCGCAGGACGATGGCGTCGCCGTAGCAGGCCAGCGTGCGGAGCGTGTCCTGCAGGGTCTCGCCCTTCTTCACCGACGATTGCGAGGTCGGGACGGCGAGGGTCCGGCCCCCGAGACGCTGCATGGCGGCGTCAAACGACGCAGAGGTCCGCGTCGACGGCTCGTAGAAGAGGGTGCAGAGGACGCGGCCGCGGAGGAGGTCCAGGACGCCCGCGCGCTGAACCCCGAGGCGCATCTCCTGGGCGACGGTGAAGAGCAGGTGCAGATCGGCACGGGTGTACCTGTTCACCGACAAGACGTTGGCGTCCTTGAAGACGGACGGCTGCGAGATGAGCTTCATGACCGAGGGGCTGATGGAGAAGCTCTGCTGGGCAGCCGCGGGCAGGGCGAGCTCGTCCACGTGTCCGTCGCGCGGCGGCGAGCCCAGCGTTGCGCCGTCGCCACCTCGTCGCCGGGGGCTGTCCGCCGTGACGGAACCGACGGACGGGGGCGTCGCCTTCATCTCCGGCGTCTTGGAGGGCTTGCTGGCGGCCGGCGGAGCGGGCGGGTCGCTCAGCTGAAAGTCGCGCTTCGAGATGTCCAGGTAGACGTGGCGCGCGATGGCCTCGACCAAGATTTTGGCATTCTTGACATTCGTCACCAGGGGGATCTGGTAGTCGACGGCCATGCGGCGAGTCTTGTACCCCTTGCTCATGTAGTTGGCCGGGCGGCGATACTTGTTGTTCGACGGCAGGTTGATGTACAGGTCAATCATGTTCTTGGCCAGGTGCTGCGTCAGGGAGAACTCGGAGCTCGTGTCCTCGTCGCGGCCGAGAACCTCGAGGAACTGGACCTGGACGCCGTGTTCCTGCAGGAAGTCGGCCGTGCCGGCGGTGGCAAAGAGCTTGTATCCGATGCGCTGCAGCTTCTGGATCGAGGGGAGCAGCTCCCTCTTGTCCTTGTACGATCCGATGGACAGCAGGATGTTGGCCTTGGGCACCTTGAAGCCGGTCGACAGCAGGGCCTTGAGGTAGGCCTCGTACTTGTCGACGCCGAAGCAGGCAACCTCGCCGGTGGATGCCATCTCGACCCCCAGCACTGGGTCGGCGCCCGAGAGACGCGAGAAGCTGAACTGCGGCACCTTGACGCCGACGCAGTCGGGCGGGATCGTCGTGGCCGGGTACTCCGTGAAGGGCTGATGCATGATGGCCTTTGTGGCCATCTCGATCAGGTCCACGCCCATGGTCTTGGAGACGAAGGGGAAGGATCGCGAGGCACGAACGTTGCACTCAATGACCTTGATATCGTTGTCCTTGGCAATGAACTGAATGTTGAAGGGCCCGGTGACGTTGAGAGCGGCGCCAATCTTGCGGGTCGCCTCCTCGATTCTCTCAATCGTGGCCTTTTCCAGATCTTGCGGCGGCAGGATCAGCGTCGCGTCGCCAGAGTGCACGCCAGCGTTCTCGACATGCTCCGAGATGAAATGGCCGACAACGACACCGTCCTTGGCAACGGCGTCCATCTCGATCTCCTTGGCGTTCTCAATGTACTTGGAGATGACGACGGGATGCTCGCGAGACACCTCGGCGGCCTGCGCCAGGTAGCTCTCCAGGTCCTTCTCGGAATACACCGTGTTCATGGCCGCGCCGGAAAGCACATAGGAGGGTCGCACAAGCACCGGATAGCTCACGGCGTTGCAGAATTCGCGCGCCTCGGAAAAGCTCGTGAGCTCCCTCCACGTAGGCTGGTCAACCTCGATGCGGTCCAGCATGCGGGAGAACTTGTACCGGTTCTCGGCCATGTCGATCATCTCGGGCGAGGTACCGAGGATCTTGACACCGGCCCGGTAGAGGGGCAGGGCAATGTTGTTGGGCGTCTGTCCGCCCATGGCGCCGAGAACACCGCCGGCGGCCTCCAGCTGGTAAATGTCCAAGACGGCCTCCAGGTTGATGTTCTCAAAGTAGAGCCTGTCGGCTTCGTCATAGTCCGTGCTGACCGTCTCGGGGTTGTAGTTGACCATGATGGTCTTGAAGCCGCTGCTGCGCAGCGTTCGGATGGCGCGGACGGAGCACCAGTCGAACTCGACCGAGGAACCGATGCGGTAGACACCCGAGCCCAGGACCATGACGCCATGGTCGTCAAAGGAGACATCGTCCTCGCTGGCGTTGTACGTGAGGTAGAGGTAGTTGGTAAACGCCGGGAACTCGGCGGCGACCGTGTCGATCTGCTTGACAAAGGGCCGGATGCCGGCCTCCAGTCGCATGCGGCGGACGGCAATCTCGTTGGAGTCCCAGAACTTGGCCAGCTGACGGTCGCAGAACCCGAGACGCTTGGCCTGGACGAGCAGATCGGGACAGCGCGCAATGTCCTTGGTGCTGTAGCGGCCCATGTCCTTGGCAAAGTCGCTCAGGCCCTTGAGCTTGCGCAGGAACCACTTGTCAATCTTGGTCATTTCCCAAATCTTGTCCACCGAGTAGCCCTCGTGCATGGCGTTGGCGATGGCAAAGAGGCGCTGGTCAGAGGGGGTCTGGAGCTCATCGTCAATGGACATGAGCGCGGGAGTCTCGTTGAATCCCGGGTTGTGGAAGTCGATGGATCGAATCGCCTTTTGAATGGCCTCTTCAAAGGATCGGCCAATGCTCATCACCTCACCGACGCTCTTCATGGAGGAGCCCAGCTGCGTAGATACACGGGTGAATTTCTTAAGATCCCATCGAGGCATCTTGACAACGCAGTAGTCGAGAGACGGCTCGAAGCATGCACACGTCGACCTTGTCACAGAATTCTTGATTTCCTTGAGGGGGATCCCGAGACCCAGCTTGGCCGCGATGAAGGCCAGGGGATACCCGGTGGCCTTGGAGGCCAAGGCAGACGAGCGAGACAAGCGCGCATTGACCTCGATGATGCAGTATTCTCGCGAGAACGGATTCAGAGCATACTGAATGTTGCACTCGCCCACCACGCCAAGGTGCCGTATAACGTTGACGGCGGTCGTTCGCAGCATGTTGTAGTCTTCATCGGACAGCGTCTGAGAGGGGGCAACGACAATCGAGTCGCCCGTATGAATGCCGAGGGGATCAAAGTTTTCCATGTTGCAGACGGTAATGCAGTTGTCCTGTGCATCTCGGACAACCTCGTACTCGATCTCCTTCCACCCCTTCATGCTGCGCTCGATGAGTACCTGAGGGCTGGCGGCAAAGGCTTTGTTGCAGAGATCACGCAGCTCGTCCTCATCGTTGGCGAATCCACTGCCGAGGCCACCGAGGGCATACGCAGCGCGGACAATGACAGGAAAGCCAATGTCCTTGACCACGCGCACGGCCTCTCCGACACTGCAGGCCGATGCCGACTTGGCGCATTTCTCGCCAATGGAGTCCATTGAGCGGGCAAACAGCTCACGGTCCTCGGTGGTGATGATGGTGTCGATGGGGGTGCCCAGGACCTTGACCCCCAAGCCCTCAAACTCGTCCTTGAGCTGGATGCCGACTTGCAGGGCAGTTTGTCCGCCAAAGGTGACGTAGATGGCATCCGGGCGTTCGTAGTGGATGACCTTGCGCACAAACTCGGCGTTGACGGGCAGGAAATACACCTTGTCGGCGAGTCCCTTTGATGTCTGGATGGTGGCGATGTTGGGGTTGATGAGGATCGTGTAGATGCCCTCCTCCTTCAGAGCCTTGATGGCCTGGCTACCAGAGTAGTCGAACTCGCCGGCCTGTCCGATGCTGAGACCGCCACTGCCAAGGACGAGCACCTTCTTGACACCGACACGGGGGTGAAGTCTCTCGTTTTCCTCGAGGGTCCCACCGGGAAACCTGACCGGTTGATGTAGAAGAGCGGGGTTCTTTGTGCAGCCCACGACGGTGTCGACGAAGACGTCAAACAGGAACTCGGTATCACGAGGACCAGGCGTGCTCTCCGGGTGAAACTGAACACTAAAGTAGGGCTTGTCGACGTGCATGATGCCCTCGTTGCTGCCGTCGTTGGCGTTGACGAACAGTTCTTTCCAGTCGGGCGGCAGAGTATCGGCATCTACGGCGAAGCCGTGGTTCTGAGACGTGATGTGGCACTTCCCAGTGACCAAGCTCGTGCACGGGATGTTGTGGCCGCGGTTGCCAAACTTCATCTTGCTGGTCTTGGCGCCAGAGGCACGGGCGAGGAGCTGGTGGCCCAGACAAATACCAAAGACGGGAGTCTTGTTCTTGTCCATGACAGCCTGGACGTTCTTGACGGTGACGTCGAGAATGGAAGGGTCACCAGGTCCGTTGGAGAGGAAGAGACCGTCGTACTCATCTCCCGCCTCCCTGACCAGGTCGTGGTTCCAGGGGCAGACCATGACCTCGACTCCGCGCCTGAGGAAGCATCGGAGCTGATTATATTTCATACCAACATCAAGACACAAAACACGAATGAGTCGGCCCGAAGGATGCTTTCGGGTGGCCACGGAAGCGGGCGGCTTATACAGCTTAGGAGTCTTGACAGACACTACAGGCAAGAGAAGACGAAGCAAATGAGTATACGTCTCTATACTAGATGAAAGGGTACCGGGGCATGGGAGGATGGGACTCACCCTCGGCCACGAGATTTTTCTCGTTGGGATTCACCCAGTCGACTTCGGAGAATGCCACAGAGGGAGCCTCGACAAGGGCGCCGCCATTGGTCGGTCCGTCGGTCTCGGCACCCTTGATCTGGAGCTTCATTCTGCCCAGCATGCTGCCCTTTTCCCGAATCTTCTTGGTCAGGGCTCTGGTATCAACACCGTACATGGCGGGAACGCCCTGCTCCTTCAACCAGGTGCCGAGCGAGGAAGTGGCCAGAAAGTGGGAGAAATCCTCGCCGCAGTAGGAAGCGGCAACAACCCCGGCGACGTGAATCTGCGACGACTCAAAATGGGCAGGCAGGTCTCGGAGCAGCTCATCCATGGTCTCGCGCGACGGCACACCGTAGTTGCCGACAAGTGGGAAGGTAATGACGAGGATCTGTCCGCGATACGACGGGTCCGTCAGAGACTCGGGATATCCCACCATGCCCGTCTGGAAGACCAGCTCCCCACCAACGCTCTTGGAGGCTCCGAAGCTGTAGCCAGTGTGGGCGGAGCCATCTTCAAGCTCGAGGCAGACGAGGCCTTCGTCACTGGCGCTCGAGAAACGCGCCGAAGAGGGCGGCAGCGCTTTGACGGCCATGTCGAGGCAGATGGGCTAACCGGCTGGCGATTCGATGCTGAAGAATGGAAGCGGAGAAGAGGAGGAGATGATGATGATGAAGCAAGAAGAAAAGAATCGGCGGGTTTCAGAAAGCAGCTCAACTCGATCTTTGATCAGAGAGCGCTCCGTCAAATGTGCGGATGGATCTGCCGGCGACAGCTGGGCAAGAAAACTCTTTCTTCTTCAGAGCTCTCTCGTACAGGTCTCAAGCTTTACCTCGCAATCAATCATTTGCCACAGAACAGAAGACTGGATGGAGTATTTCCTTTGTTCTCTGCCCTGTGGATGATGAGGTGTGTGTCCGGAGAGAGACAAGGCCAGAAGCGGGAATTTTTTTTTCTTTTTCTTTTTTTTTTTTAATTATTAATTTTTTTTTTTTTTTCAGTCCATACAATCCAGCCCACCCGCGCGCGACATACATATGCCGGCTTTGCTGTACGAGCCTTTCGCGGTTCAGGTCCCTTGCTGCATGGGCATTGGCCAATGGCGGTAAAATGACGTGCGTGGCCCCACTTCATATCCGGTTGCACGGATGGTTGGTTGGAGCAGATGGGACCACATTTCCTGATGGCCCCCGCGCGAGCCCCAAGTCGTCACGTGTCAAGGACAAAGTCGTGTAGAAGAGATGCGCTAGCTAGGTACCTAGGTACCTACCTTCTTGGTAAGTACCTAAGGTACTTCTTACCTACTTCTTAGGTACTTGGTACATATATGTTTCCAAGCTCCCGTCGTGAGTTCCATAATCTCGATCTACTCCTGTTCGGTTCGCCTCTCTTCACAATGTGCTCTACTCTCTAGGCCGTGTAGATGCCAATACGAAGCGTACATGATAAACTCCACTCCATCTTTGCCTTCTTCCAAGAACAAGAATCACCAAGTGGCTACGAAAAAAAAAAAAAAAAAAAGCTCAAAAATGCGTCCATACAGTACAAAGTGATTGCTCCAAACCTGCTAGCCCACAAACAACTCACACCGTGTTTGTCGACTCGTCCATCGGGCCCCAAGCAACTGCCGACAAGCAAGACACCCTCTGCCCTCCAAGGGGTATCCTGGCGAGCGACGGCCCATCTGAGACCACCATGTTCCGAAACGCACGGCACGGAGAATGGCAAAGTGCGCATTTCACCGTTCTCGCGAGACATGATGCTCCGTCTGTTCGCTTCCTCTGACGTCACCCAACACCTTCATGTGCTGTCCTCGAATTTTCCCTCCGGGGGCCCTGCCGGGGGGCCGCCTGCGCCGAGCTCCCGCCTTCGGCGGATCTATTTCCTAATAGTACGCGCATTCGGGAAAGAAGAGGAAAAGGAGCAGAAAAGAACAAGAAGGAGTGGGTTAAGGGAGGGCCCTACATGACCAGAGGCTAATCAACCGGCGGTACATTCTGAAAGCGCGATGCCTCAAAACTAATATATAGTAGGTACGTGTTACGTCCACTTCATCATTCAACACCCCAAGGCTGTTGGTCACAATCAAGTTCCAAAAGACACATGGATACATCCTCAGCTTGTCCCCATGATTTAGCAACCTAGTGCTAGTGGTCGCAGCTGATTCACAAAGGGCACATTGCTACATCCTCGGCTTATCCCAGTCATCCAACATGTTGATGCTGTTAGTCACAGATGATGTACAAAGGGCCCATTAATACATCCTCGCTCGTCCCTATCTCACTCCGATGGCCCCCATCCGCCACCTCCAACACACGACAGCAAAAGGCGAACCCGGCCCCATCTCGACTCCTTGCAAAGCCAACTTTTCCAACCCAAGCAAGCCCTCCATTGCAACCAAGTTTTCCAAGAACAATAACGTAGGCTACGTCCAGTACGCCGACGTTGTCGTCGTGCATGCGCATCCCACGGCATGGCCCCGTATCAAAAGCGCACGTCTGGTGCGCCAACATTGATCGTCGCGCATGCCGCATCCCGTGGCATGGCCCCCCTTCCAAAGCTTCTTTCCTTCACAAATCAAGAACATGCTGCAAAGAGAGTCCTGTTGCGACATTACCCCATCATGCCAGTATTACCCGCCGGCACCGCCATATTTGGCATCTGGGGATTTTGTGGCACAGTAGGACTTGCCTGGGTTGACCCATACACGCCAGGCTTCTGACCTGGTCCCGTCTGGCGAAACACGGGCTCCTTCTTGGGGTCGAACCCCGGAAACACGGCTTGGAGTCGGGTATACAAATCCCTGATCGACTTGTCTCGTTGCTGTCTGTCCACCACGGTGTTCATGTTCGCATCCTGACCTTCGAGTAAGATGGTAGGTGGTCTTAATTTGAGCGACAGATTCAGAGGAGGAGCGCTCAGATATGCCGGACGAGGGGGGGCTTTAGCCTCTGGTTTGCGATCTGCCAAAGCAGCCATGTAGGACAGATTTCCCTGCAATCTCCTCATGCACCTGGGACAAGACTGTCAGCACACTTTCCTTTTCGGGGGTGGTGAGAAAAAAAGCGAGGGGTGGTCCATACTGGAGGTAATCTTGCTGAAACAAATTTTCCTCCTCTGTAGGCTTTCGATCTGCCGCATTTCCCGTTGCCGAAACGTTCTCCTTTTTGAGCTCATATAGCGTATGTTGAATCTGTATCGACTCATACAGAAGCTCCTGGTTTATGTCCAGCAGGAGTGAAAACCTCTCCTTCTCGCGCGACTCGGTAGCAGGGCTCATGGGTATAGTCGCCGATGGTGGAAGGCTCATTGCGCCGCTCTGATGGGCCGAGAACGTCGGCGTTTGCGGTGTGCCTGAACCAGAGTGCTGTTGCATGCCTTGCGGGGTCTGGATCTGTCCCTGGGGCTGTGCGGTGTTGTGGAACTGCGGTTGCTGGTGCTGCTGCTGCTGCATGGCATTCGTTGGTGTTCCTTGCGCCGCGCTCATGGGTCTCTGTGGAGTGGAAGCTTGGTTCAGGCCCGGATTCATCTGTGGTTGGGGAGGCTGCTGTTGTTGCTGTTGCTGTTGAGGCGGTTGTTGTACATGTTGGGGTGGCTGCTGTACCTGCTGCGGTTGCGGTTGCGGCTGCTGTTGTGGTTGCTGTCCCAGTTGGTGATGCTGCTGTTGACCCTGTTGGTGATGTTGATGTTGTTGTTGTTGTTGTTGTTGTTGTTGTTGTTGTTGTTGTTGTTGTGGTGGTGGTGGTGGTGGTGGTTGCTGTTGCTGTTGCGGATTGTGACGTTGATTCTGATTATGATGCTGCTGCTGCTGATTCTGATGTTGTTGTGGTTGCTGCTGCCGCTGCTGCTGCTGCTGCTGGAGGTGTTGATGTTGCGGATGCTGCTGATGATGCTGCTGCTGCTGATGCTGTTGTTGTTGCTGATGATGCTGCTGCTGTGCCGCCTGTTGGGCCGCGTGCTGCGCCTGCATTCTCTGCATCATCTGCATCTGCTGGGGGTTCATGCCCGGCTGGCTCATCGGAAAGCCCGGCATACCACCCGTCATCATATAATTATTCGGTGCAAAATTCTGCGGCACGCCCCCGGGCATCATCTGACCGTATGCCCCCGCCGGGAACTGCTGAGGATACCCAGGCACTGCGGTTGTGTTCCGTTAGCAGCTGTCCGGTTCCCAACCTCGGGTACAAGTTCATGTCGGTGACATCGCAGGCCAGCGGAAGGCGACGACTTACTCTGTCCATTAGGCAGCATACCGGGCATCCCCGGGCCCGGCATCATGGCACCCGGCATGCCTTGCATCAGCTGAGGATTAGCTCCAGGGTTGAAGCCTCCTTGCTGAAGGCCCCCAAACTGCTGCGGTTGATTGTACATCATCTGCGGGTTCGGTTGCCCCTGCTGCTGCCCTGCTGCTGCTGCTGCTGAGGCGGCGGCGGCGGCGGCGGCGGTCCTTGCTGCTGCTGCTGCTGCTGAGGAGTACCGGGCTGGTTGAAGGCCGGATTGCCAAAGGTGTAGCCCGCATTGTACATGGCGTAAGACGAACGGCTTGTGAAAACAAAAATAAAATAAAATAAAATAAAATACAATTCCGTGCACCTTGGCGCGACAGGAGAGGAAAGGAAATAGGCCTGACAGCAAGGATGGATAGCACAGGACGGTGTACGCAAAAGCCCAACAGACCCGGTCCTCTCTCCCGGACAAGTCAATATATGAGCTTCTCGATCGTCGGAGACGGTTCGACGATGTTTGCGACGGTCGACGGCAAAGGTTGCGACGTTTCGAATGCGAAAGGGGAGGCAAGTCTCGGACAGAGGAAAACGCGAAGAGGTCAACGCGAAGAGGTCGATCCGTTGGGTGGTCCCCCGCAATGAGAGCCCGGTAATGACAAGTGTACTGTGTGTTGTTTTCGGAAAGGGATGATCGATCGCCTTCGGGCCGGACGGTGCAGGCACTCTTGGTCGAGCGCGCGCGCTGCTTGTCCAGGTGCGTTCAAGAGGTTGTGTGACGTGTCACTGGAGCTTTTTGCGAAGACGTGGATCTGGGTCAAGGGAGGTGGGGCCCCGGCGACAGGGACGAGGACGGCGACGTGCAAACTCTAAAATCATCATCTGTCAAGGGCTTCCACCCCCCCTCTGCTGCGGGCTTGTGAGGGAGCAACCTGAACGCTACATCAAACAAAAGACACCCTTGCGGGTCGCGCATCCATTCTTGTCAATCATGCCCCCGTCCTGCTGATGAGGCCATCTCGTGCCTGTCAAAGTCAACCTGAAACGTGGCACTCGACATCGGAAGCCACACAAGGCTGGGGGGAAAAATCATCACCAGCTTCTTCGGTCTGGTCCGAAGCAGTCTGGTCCGAAGCAGTCTGGTCCGAACTAAGCAGTCTGGTCCGAAGCAGTCTGGTCCGAAGCAGTCTGGCCTAGTCTGGCAGTCCGGTTGTCACAACCATGTCACCCGCCCCCGAGTCTGCACAATTCAAATCAACCCCGTTCCTATAACCTTGTTGATTGTTCCTCAACGCCCCCCGGCCCGTAATTATTCACTAGTACTTAACAGCATTTCCTTCCTCTTCCCCACTCTCTCCCACTCACTGCCTCGCCCGTCCAAAGCTGCAACCGAACAGGCATAGCGACTTTCCCGTCAGGGACTTGGCCTCGTTTCCAGGGGGTGGGGGGGGGGGGGGGGGGTGAAGGGGTGTTGGCGGGAGAGGCGGCCTGCCGGCCAGCTTGACGTCGACGTATTCAGGATTTTAACGTGAACAATGAAGAAGCTGGAAGAAGCTGTTCTGGATTGTATGTTTCGATTGAATTAAATTGCGCTCTGACTCCTAGCGCAGCGCGGCTAACTACCAAGTCTGTCAACTAAAGTTGCTGAGAGTAAAAAATCGTCATTACTCCTTAGCACATAAGAAAGAAAGTTGCTGTCAAGCCAAGACTCGAACGCCTGCAGATGCACAGACATGTTCCCCGACCAACTACGAAGCGCCCTAGGCTAAAAAGAACAAGAGGAGACAGAGTGAGAAAAAGGTACATGCGATGCTCGTGACACCAGATGACAAGGAAAATCCCTCGCCGCTTGCGAGTAATTAACATGGCCAGCGAATCGTGCCTTCGTCTGGTGAGCTGCCGATGCTCGCCCTTGACATATGCAAGATACATGATCTGGCGGGATGGCTTTATCCATGTAGCACACCAGTGACCAGACATTTATGCCGTGAACTCAACAGCGCGGCTCTTCTCGTCAATGCGCTTGATAAAGGCACGTTGGATGCTGCGCTTATTGGCGCGGTTAGCCCTGGCATTGCCATTGCGAGCCCTCGCATTGCCGGCCCTCGCGTTGCCGGCCCTCGCGTTTCCAGCTCCTGCGGCACCAGCCCCCGCAGCGCCTGCGCCAACAGCGGCAGCCGCTACTGCAGGAGCATTGGGAGAGTCGGTAGCAGGGGCTGCCACGGCATTGGCGGCGCCGGCATTGGCAGCGGGAGCGGCGACGGCATTCGCGGCGCCGGCATTGGCAGCGGGAGCGGCGACGGCATTCGCGGCGCCGGCATTGGCAGCAGGAGCGGCACCGGCATTCGCGACGCCGGCATTGGCAGCGGGAGCGGCGACGGCATTCGCGGCGCCGGCATTGGCAGCGGGAGCGGCACCGGCATTCGCGACGCCGGCATTGGCAGCGGGAGCGGCACCGGCATTCGCGACGCCGGCATTGGCAGCGGGAGCGGCACCGGCATTCGCGGCGGGAGCAGCGCCGACACTGGGAGCACCAGGCTGAACCAACTGGAAGGGAACAACGCCCCCAAAGGGGCCAGCCCCAGCGCCATTCTGGCACCGGCACAAACAGACGTTATCCTGGCCAGCAACGGTGCCAGTGCACTGCTGGTTGGGCGGGATAGCAACCACGAGTGGCAAGTCGGCCATGTTGTTGTCTCGGTTGCGGCTGCGATCGTTGCCAGGAACGTTCTGGGTGACCTGAATCGCCGTCCAAGACTGGCCGGTGGCGTCACTGTTGACCATGCAGGTGTATCTACCAGCACCGTCGGCATTGACTTGGTGCAACTCCATGGTCAGTTTGCCGCCAGGACTGACCTGGGGAAGAGAGTCGCCACTTTCGGCCATGATCTTGCTGGTGCCAGCCTCGACGTTGTTGGCACCACCGCCGAGAGTCTCGCCAACGCTTTGGGCAGACTGACCGCGGAAGCGCGTGGAATCCATCTGGAAGGGATTGCGACGAGTTCCATCACGGGGGGTGGACGAGTCGACTCCGAGAGCCGAGCCTTTCCCACCAAGGTCGCCGACGGCATTGGTGATGGTGGAATGGCCCGAGACCAGCTGGGCAGCCAAGATGGCCGAGGTAATCAGAATCGCCTTCATAGACATGTTGTATATGGTTTGATATTAACGTTTGCGAGCCAGTGGCGTAGAGTAAATAAATAAAATAATATAACAAGAAAACCTGGCCGGCAGGATCAAATTGAATATGCAAAGAGAGAGAGGGAAAAAAAAAAAAAAAAAAAAGAAGCTGATGTCAAAGGTGTTGCGAGTGGAGTGTGACTGATGAGGTGAGATGAGAAAAGAGAAAAGATGCGAGTGAGCCTATCGTGATATCTTTATACTTGGGGCGCCATGCTAGACTCACCTCGACAGAACGACTAGGAGAAAACCAAGCGTCTCCTGCTCGCCCGACCTTGATTCTCCATTCCCCTTCATCCTCTGCGTATCACAAAGGCAACGAGTTTTGCCTTTCCAGACCCCAGTTTCACACTCTTGCCAGGTGAACGGCAAGAAAAGGACACAAAACGACTTCTTTTCGAGACTGGCTGATGACCCGCGTTGGGCCAAAATGTCGTGTCGCTGTTCGTTCGCAACATGTCTGAGTTTAGAGACCAGTTTGACGCGCCGATCAATCCGCTGGTGCCTCCATTCCCGTCCCCGTGATTGGCTTGAGGGATTGGCAGAAGATCGGTCCAAACACCAATCGTGTCCCCGGGTGTCAAGAGAGAGAGGGAAAAAAGGACATGGAAAAAAGGACGTGAGGCGCCTCCCCAAGTTCCAACAATGTGTCTTTGAGACGCGCAGATTTTGGTTGCTTCAAAAGCGGCAAGAGCGGGCCCAACGGACGTGGGTCTTGCTCTTGCCGAGAGAAAGCAGGGCCGTGCGGCGCGCACCTCGTTGTGTCAAGACTCAAAATCAACATGCCCCGTGTCGCCTGTCTTCCATCTGACACACATCTGCAGCCTTTCCCAGACATGGCTGGTTATAGGGAGTCATACTCCGTGCATTTCCTGAACAGAAATCTGCACCTGTGACCCGCACCCGTGACCCGACTGCTTGGTTCACGATGCTTCCATGTCCTACCTAGCGCGAAAAGAAGCTCCTGGCACAGTATACAAGCGTTTACGAATCTGGTTTTTGGTTTCCCCCTTCACCTCATTGTATCCCCTCTCCCCCATCCCAGCGTTGTTTTAAACAGGCGCGGGTCACATGTGCGTGCAGTCGGGCTGGGCTACCTGATCACGGTCAGGCCGTCGTGGCGGTCAGCGGCATACTGAGCGTAAATACACCAGACACTTTTACAAAAAAAGGAAGGGTTACTCCCCGCAGTCTAAATGGGTATCGGTATAGTCATTGAAAGAAAGTCCCAGAAAAAAAGGGCGCGTGCATGTCCAGGATGATGCAGGATCCATGTCTGACAGATGCCATCACAGCATACGGAAAACTGCACTACACTAGCTCGCTTCGTGAACATGCTGAACCGTGGTCATACGTCTCGTACTATACAAATATGTACAGCTCCAGATGAATATATATACTTGCACAGCGGGCCAGTTACCCGCATGTCCTGGTTAATCCTTCTTCGTGGCCGTTCGCCGCTTTCTTGCCAAGTCCTGTACAGATTTTTGAATCTTGCTCGACAATTCCACCGGGCTTCTTCGAACTTCTCGCCAAGGTGAATCCGCCCGTCGACTTTCCAAAGGCGACTTGGGCGAACTTGACCGTCGACATGTTGACAAAGGTGCCTTCTTCGACAAGATACACTGCAACAAGCTGTAAGACGCTTCTGGGCGAGGGGCGGGGGTGTCGACGTCAAGGGTATCATGCATGCCAGAATGAGAGACGAATTCGACATGATCGACATCATCAACAGGAGATTGTGTGTGTGAAAAATCATGTTCCTCAAACACATCTCCATCCAGATCTTCATCCAAGACAGATGCACCATCATTGCGCGCCAGGATCGGGCTTTCGTCGGCTTCGTCAACCGCGAACTGGCTCTCGACCTCGTCGCAGGCAGAGGTAATGGCTGTATCGGAGTCATCACACTGCGATGTCTCACAGCTTGCTTCGACATGCCGTAGGCGAACAAGATCGGGTACGAGAACCCCGGCTTCAGAGCCGCAGAAAGACATGGAGCGTGAAGGAGGATTTGTCGAAAAGTCAATAGAATCTGTGTCCGACGGTGGTGATGACGCCGAAGTCTCTGAATGTGCCACTTCAGAAGGTGGGGATGATGAGCGCTTGCAAATAATGCCATGTCCATGCTGGTCTTCATCCTCAATGAGGTCAGGTTCGCAGGTCATGACGGGACCTTGAGCAAAGAAGTCGTCGTCTAGGAAAGGGAGAGACGCATCGTCGACGCAGCTGGCCGCGGTGCTCAGAGTGTCGGTTTCGGAGAATGATGATGATGATGATGATGATGATGAGGTGGTGGTGGTGGGCGTGTCAGGATGGTCCAGATGGTAGTCATGAGGAATATAGCTCGCAAAATAACGAACAAGAGAGTCGTAAGACTTTGTTCGAAATAGCTGCAAGGCGTGCTGCCATTGCTTGGTGTGCATGAGTTTCGGGTTGGCAATGATCTCTACAGCAGTCGTCTCCAGAGACTCGTTCAGCTCACGGAGACGTCGTTGCCGCCGGTCAGCCATCAGCCGGTGGAACTCATCGACAGTGTCGGCATCGCGAGAAATTTCGTAAACGTCGTGATGAAAGGCCTCGGGATCTTGGAGGGTATATGAGAAGGTGTTGTATTGATCATGTAGCGTTGTAAAGAGGTCATCTATTTTCATGCCAAACTTCCAGGCTGGCCAGGCCCTTGCTGGGTCTTCCATCGAGGGCGATGGATAGACGGACTTGCAAGACTCGATCGGGTTTTCGACGAAGGTGACACACAAACGGAGGGCCGTCAAAGCAGATGCGCGTCAGACCTGAGTGCAGTCAACACATCAAGGCACGTTCAGGATACTGAGATGAGTACTCGGTTCCATGGCGACAAAATCGTGGGTAATGGTTGAGATGATCCGAGGCGTCTTTGATCGGGCTTGCTCGAAATTGTGTTTCAGGGAGAAAGAGCCATCGTGGAGGAAATTCGGTATGGGTCAACCCACCACTGGGCACCGGGGATGGCGTACTAGCAACATCAGCAAGCCCGTGTTGACAAGGACAGGCGTGCATGCCTGAGGCAAAACTTTCGGGCGCTTTCATTGGACGCCATGTCTGACGACTGACACGCCACTTTTGCTGGGCCAATCGTTATCGCCCGGCATGGTAGATGGACGAATAAGCAATAAGCAGACGCTGGGTGGAGTGCTATGCGTCTGGCGGGCTATCCGGCCCCCCCAATCATCGCACAGACGGTGAAGGTGATGGAGTGTATATAGTGCAGTGCAGGACACAAACACTGTCCTCGACCTCGTAAGATGTATATACTTTGTAGCAACTAAAAGTAAGTATCTACCCAAGTACCTAGAAGTAAGTACCAAGTACCTACTTACCTACCTACCTAAGTAGGTAAGTAGGTAGGTAAGTAGGTACCTAGGTACAGCATGGCTGAATCGTCTGGGTCGGAAAGTGGCTGTGCAACGAGATCCAGTCAGCAGACCATACCATGATGGCCTCAAGGACCACCAAGGTAGGTACAGCAGGGCCCCCCGTCCACATCCAGGGTCGACACAGATCGAGGTTAAAAGACGCAAGGAGAAGAGCACTCAAGCGGGCAAGCAGCACATGTTGCGCCACTCCAACGCAGGGCCTCGCACTACCTTCCAGGAGACCTGTAACTAGGAGGTATGTATATACCCAAGTTGTGCGTATGCTCGGTCGAGGTTGGTTCCGAGAGTTGTTCCTGCGGCCCTTGGACGGATAGAAGGGAGCGCATCGCCACGGCTGGCACCAGGTGTGCTCACTCTCCAAGTCGCCTGTTGCCTCGTCAAGCGGGAATTGGCAGGTGCAGGTGGGCCGGTTCATGATGACTTTGCCTCCTGAGGCTGGAGGCTGGAGGCTGTACATGGCGGACCTACCAGCGCAGGCATGTTGTCATGTTCCTTCACCTTGTTTCCTGTCAGCAGGCAATCCCAGACGATGGGTCTCCTCACGGGGTTTCTATCTTGAGACTCAAGTTTGGCTCGTCGAGGGAAGGCACGACCCCGACCACACCCCCAGCCAATAAATACTTGGATAAGCGACCAAGCCCTGTGGCTGATGGCCCTTTCCCCTTCCAGCATGCCCTGTTCGCGGTTATGGCCCCTGCCCCTCCCCCACTGCGCCCGTCCCGCCACCGACCAAGCGTACTAGGCACCAGCATTCTCTCGTTTCCACACTGCCAACGGCGAGCTGGCTGCCTTTTCGTCTCGTCACCTTTTTCTTTCCAACAACCACACAGACGCTACATGGGCACGTCGACCAAGGCATCGTCAGCACCCAAGTCCCATGGCGGCCGAGCTTAGGCCCGAGGCCGCCCATGAGAATGTCTCGGAGGAGCGGACGGAGCCCTTTTCTCAGCCCGAGCTGGAGGCTCGCATCAAGGGAGTCCGAGACGAGGAGCCCGTCGCCATGGCCAGCGACGAGCATGTCCCACTTGACGTTTTGCAGATTGAGGACCACCACCACAGACAGGGCATCCGCATTCTTGTACGCCCTCTCGCCAAGCTCAACAGCACGCGCTCTGTCAGTCCGGAAAGCGACAATTGCCAGTGGCTCGCTCTGCGTGCCGAAGTCGCCTCGACTGGACAGCCCGAGCACAAGGTGTTGGCTGTGACGCAGACGTCCAAAGATATCAAGTTTTCGGTCCGGATACCTGGAGAATGGCGAGACGCCTCGGCTCGACCGCCATTGTGGTGCGAGCTTTATTATGATCCCGCCAGCGACAAGGTCATCTTGCTCAACAAGTCCGACGTTCCTCTTTCCCTGCGCAAAGTATCGCTTGCTCCGTCGGGCAGCCCGCCCCTGAACGAGTGCAACATCATCAACCCGGGGCTCATCAAGGCATTGCATCCCGGCACATGGCGCATCAAGATTCGTGATGTGGCTGTCTTGGATTTTCGCCTCCTGGAAAAGCGACCCGTAGTATTGTACAAGGCACGACCGGCTCCTGCCCCTGAGCCATTGGCCTTGACGAGCTCCAGCAGCAATTCGAGCATGAAGCGAGCCAGGAGCGCAGATGCCGAGGAGGAGAGGAGAGCCAAACGCCGTGGTTTAGGCGCCCCGCACCAAGCCGATGATGAAGTCATCATGTTTCTCGGTCAAACTGCCGATCCGTTGGTGTTTCCTCTGCCGAACGGGTGGCAAAGCAAGCAGCTTTCTGCCTCCAGCGGGCACGCCCTGTTGGACGCCGAACAAGGCGAGACCGTTGCTGTCCCTGGCGTGTGCGAAGTCGAGGAGTACCGATTGACAAAGAGAGATCCGATTGCGTCCACAGCCTTGTCGGCAGTCTATACCGCAACTCATTCACACATTCCCGATAATATCGTAACGGTCAAGGTGCTCAAGACGCGGCCGGCGAATGCCGGTGACGTACCGCCCCTTGTGCATGAACGGAACGTCATACGTCAGGCCGACATGTGGCTCCGTGAATGTCAGAGCCAACAAGACTTGCAGCACGAATCCATCGTGCGCTACTTTGGAGGGGATGCGAGATACCTGTCCTTGTACATGGAACACGTTGACGCGCAAGATTTGACGAGTCCGAATCGATGGAGGAGCAGGCAGAGCGACTGCTTCAAGGGGACCCGAGACGACGCTCTGCGGATTCTACGCGACATTGCCGGCGCTCTCGCCCATGTCCACGGGCGAAAACTCGTTCACAATGACATCAAGCCGGCCAATATCCTGTACTCGCCCGAACGCGGCGCCGTTCTTTGCGATTTTGGGCTGTCCACACCAGTCGGCAACGCACCCTCGAGCGGAGGAACCCCATACTATGTGCCACCCGAGTTCATCGGAACCAGGTCGCGCGGCACCGCTTCCGACGTATGGGCCTTGGGCGTGACGATGCTATACGTGCTCCGCAAGATAACCTACCCCGAGAGTCGATGCAGCAAACAGCGCCATCCAAGACCGCTCTACTGGATGATTGCCGGTATCAACAACCCCAATGCGCCGTACAAGCAGCATGGCAACGGACACCCCGCCGTCAGTCAGATGCGCGCTTGGCTGGAGGAGATATTCGAGGCGCGGGAAAAGCTCAACGTCAAGGACCGGCTGGAGCGTCTGGTCAAGGACATGTTGACGGCAAACCCAAACAACCGCATCACCATGACGAAGCTGCTCCAGGAGCTTGCATCGGTTCCTCCAGCGCGCGGCGGATGATTTGTCTTTATTTTGTGCAACACCACTCCAATTTTTTCCTTTTTTCCTTTTTTCCTTTTTTTTTTCTTTTTTTTTTTTTGGTTACTGTTGTTCAATGTCTTGACATGTGCGGTTTTTGCATTACGTAGACACGGCTGTCTTGTTTTGTATTCCATGTTGTCGTTTTGCTACATGTGGGTTGTTCTACTTACTGTTGGACAAGAAGTTTCTTTGATGATACGACAGAGTTTGTCACCGCAGGAGCTTGTCTGCGGGCCATCTATGGCCTTTGACGATTTAGTAAGTCGGACATGGAACCCTAGCACCTACAATAGGCACACATTGAAGATTGCCGGCTAACAGCCGCTGCGCAGGACGATGCAGTTTACGATGGCGATTTTTTTGGTATACCCTTTTCCATGTAATGTCTACGGTTTTTCTGCTGTATTTTGGGCATTTCCCGGTCTTTTGTTTTTGTTTATATATCTAGAAGCCATTCATCCACACATATATGCGATTGTGTATTTGCATATGTATCCATCCATGACACGTTTAGCCTAGCATGGCCTTGTTATCTATTCATGTTCTCTTATCATAGAATAAATAGAAAATTTTCTCCTCTCCGTCCAGACATGACCGCATCTCGGGAAGACGACGATAGCTCCTTTACTCATTCTCCCCCTTCTCTCATGGTCTCAACGTGAAGCATGCATCATTCATCATGCCCTCAAAGTGCCAGCGCAAACGCAGAGGCCACTCCCAGCACGCTCAACAGAAGCAAGGCGTCTGCGCCCAGCGCACCACTCCCGCTGGTTTTCCCGCCGGCCGCGCCCCCATCGGCAGACGAGTTGGCGTCATTCCCCTCCTGCTGCTTGACGGTCCGCAGGACGACACCCCCCGAGGTGGTGCAGTTCCCGGGCGGCCGCGACGCAGCATCGCTCTTGAGGCGGACATGGGCGCAGTTGTAGAGGGCGGAGCCGCTGGCGCCGACGGTGACGACCTGCAGGGAGGCGAGGGTCCCGTCCTGGACGGGGAGGCCGCCCGGCAGGGGGAGCTTGTCGACGCAGAGGGTTCCGCGGCCGGTGACGTTCCAGAAGGAGGGGGTGAGGGAGACGTTGAAGTTTGTGGCGTTGGGGCCGAGGGCGAGGTTGACGAAGATGTAGGTCCACGCGTGGTGGAGGCTGAGCTCGAGGGGGCCGCCGGTGAGGGGCCAGTCTGTGATGTTGCTGGTCTGGTAGGGGACGGCGGCGCCTAGATTTGCGAGGTGTTGTTTGGTTGTTCTCTTGTTTTTTTTTTCTGTCTTGTTTTTTTCTGTTTCTTTTTTTTTTTTTTTTTTTTTTTTTGTGTGTGTGTGTGTGTGTGTGTGT
>AFQZ01000410.1:0-40518 GCA_000222935.2 Aciculosporium take MAFF-241224
CCTATCCCCTGTGTGCCTTGCGCATGCGCCGAGTAGGCAGATACGCAGTTGGTAACCGGTCACCTGCTTGCTGCCTTCATATGGGTAGCCAGCAAAATCCATGACCCCATCCAGCACGTGTACCTTTGTTCTTTCTTCCTGCCCATAACCGCCCTACATCACAGTCCTCCAGTTGATACCCCCCTTCCTCCTCCATCTCGCTCCCCCTCCGAAACCCCCCCAGATACATGCACGGGGTACCATCTCCCAACAAGTACCCAGGCCCCCGGCGGGGCCCCCGGAGGGTCATTCACTGACGAGATGACAAGAGAAGGGGGGGAGGGAAAGGAAAAGGATCCCATCGAGTCCTTTTTTTTTTTTTTTTTTTTTTTTTTTTTTTAAAAAAAAAATTAAAACCTCACACCCAATTCACCCACTCACACTTGCACCCCCCCGTCCCGCCATAACCCCCCCCATGTTCGCATCCCCGCCGTTCCTCCGATTCACCCACGTTCCCCCCACGGCCATGTCGTTGATCAGCGCCTGCGCCTCCCCCGTGAGGACCCGCATCCGCTCGTCGATGGGCCGCGCCCAGACGAGCTTCCTCGCCGGATCCCCCCCGTGGGTGTCCTGCGTGATGGTCACGGGGTAGGGCATGGTTCCCGGCCGGCGGCGGATGAGCTGCTGCTGCTCTGTAGAGCCGTCCATTTCGTCCCCCCCCGCCTCGGGTGGCAGCAAGACAGACGAATTCCGCTCAAGCAGCAGCCTCGTCCAGATCTGGACGCGGAGCCGCGTCTCGCCCCAGGTCACGAGGTACGACGCTTCCGTCTTGCGGCACCCGCCGTCCCGGTCCAGAGGACTCTCGTCACCCGTCTCCGTGTGGGTCTGGTTCTGGATCGCCACCGACTTGACAAAGATGGTCTTCCGAAAGTACGTGTAGAAGCCGTAGTGCTCCGTCGGCAGACCCCGGTCAAAGAGCCGGACGGGCTGCTCCAGCGGGTTGGGCATCATGACGGCGGGCGCCGACGAGCCATCTGCTTCGACGTCCGGCGGCGGAATCAGGTTCCTGAACGTGGCGTTGCCGATGACGGGGCTGCTCTCTCTACGGGTTAGCCCGGGCCGGGTCGCATTCGCCGAGGGGAGGACGAGACTGATGTAGAAGGGCGTTGGCTCTCCACCCTTCTGGTCCGCCTTGATGCCGTCGGTTGTCTCGCCGAGGAACCACATCTCCTTGAGGGTCGGCGGCGCGGGACGAGGCGCAAAGCGCGTCGCCGCGGCCCTTTTGCGCCGTCGCCGCAGCGCGGCCGTCGCAAACGACGCGGCCCCGTGTGCACGGCGTGCGACTGCTGCCACGGAAGGGGCATCTCCGTCGGGGACGTTCCATGCGCCGTCCGTGCCGTTGTCCCATTGGATCTGCATGACCAGCGTCGGCTGGTTCGGTCTGTACGGCAGCACAGACGCCTGCTGGTCCTTGGCAAGGGAGCAGCTCCAGACGGTGGACGGCTGGGTGCACCCTGATCTTGCCACCGTGTTGTCCGGCCCGACCACTGTCTGGATCCCCGTGGGCATGGGCGGATAATCCGTCAGGTTGACCCATGTCGACGACGGTGCCCCGGCTGCTGCCGCGCCGTGCCGTCTCGTGAGCAGCACGGCCGGCAGTATGATGAGAAGCAGCACGGCCACGATTCCGCCCCAGATGACGGCCCAGACGCGTCTTCGCTTACGGCCCTCCCTTCCGGTGCGCCCAAGGCAGCCCTTGGAGGGAACGCACCCGCGGCCTCTCCAGAAGCCACCTGCTCTTCGCGCAACAATGTCCTCCTTCTCGTGTCGACGCCGCTGGCGCTCGACCTGTGTGCCTTGGGCCGGCAGCGGGATACACGTGCTCCAACGGAACAAAATTCCCCGCCGGACGGACTGGAAGCGGTGCGGTGACCGCTGCAGGAGGCGCTTGTCTCCGCGGGAGGGCCGGCGCGCGGTCCATGGCGCGCTGCGAACTCATGGTGGCAGCCGGGCCCGGGGACGCCGGCCTTGGCGTCGGCGGGAAACGAGTGTGCAGGGTGCAGCCAGGCGGGACTACGGCGCGGTATCGGCCATTTTTTCCGTCTCGTTTCTTCTCGGGCGGCGAATACGGCGGAGGACAGTCCGATGCACTGGTGGATTTGGCTCCGGCGACAGGCAGTGCTGCTTCGGCCGGGCCTGGCCACCTCTCATGTCGCTCGGCTTCGGAACGACGAATTGATGAATCCCGTCGACGGGGCGGGGCTCGAATGGTGGGTGCCTGGACGGCTGCTGCGAGGAGCCTGGGAGAAGCTGCCGGCCTGCGCTTGTCGTCCTGGCCCGTCCACGATTCCGTTCCCTCCCCTTCCCCGGGTGAATCCAACGTTTGGCTTCGGCTCGAAAAGGACATCGTCTTGTCCAGAAACGGTGTGACAACATGATCCCACCAACCATGAGACCGGGACGCCGCACTCCCGGGCGGGCTCGGATCAGCCTCCTTCCCTTTGCCACGTCTCCGAGGACGGTCGGTGCCATCCTCTTCCAAGAGCGTACATCGACTGCCCTTCTCCGACTCATCCTGTTGGCCCTTGCCGAGCCCGAGACCGAGTATCCTCTCGTGCGGGGTCGTCTTCTTCTTCTTCTTCTCACACTCGGCGGGCAAGGCCGGCACCGGATGCGATGCACAATCTCGGGGCGGCTGTCTGGACGCCGGAGCTTGTGCGTACAGACCAGATGCGGCTCGACCGACGCTGAAGGAAAAGGACGTTTCCGGCGTGTCGGGAGACCAGATCGACTGTTGGGCGTCTGCGTTCCTCCTGTTTCCGGCCTTCTTCTCCGCAGCAGTGTGTGCTTGGTTATCGGAAGCTTGAGCGACGGCCGGCTCCTTGCCATTGAGGGCAGGCGCCAGGCCAGGGCCCTGAGCTCCAAAACCTGACGAGGCCAGCGATATCCCGGTGACGATGGGCCTCGCCTCTGGTGAAGGGATTCGGTCACGGGAGCCATCACCCCGATGCTGCGCGGCAGACGTTGGGCTCTCGCAGCTCTTCTTCCTCAGCCAGTTCCAATTACCCACAGAGGCAGAACCGGGCTCGCCCTCCAACGCCCTCAAGGCCGCGGCATCGACAAACTTGCCTGTTCTCGCTCTCGGGCTCCTACGCACGTCATCTGCCGTGAGATTGCCTCGTCGAAACGCCGACATGTCGGTCACCAGACGAATCCCCGCCCTTGCGTTCTGGGCCTTTTGCCCATGTCGTGACCTTGGCCTTCGAATCTTGGCGCGTGAGATTCCCGACGCCCTCGTGCTTGTCGTCTCTGTGTTGCGGTGCGGCGATGAGGCGGCCGGCCGGCAGAGTCCAACCCGTTCAGCGGCGTCGACGGGGGTGACGACCTCGTCGTCTTCCCATCCCTCCCAGCCGTCCACAGTTCGACTCGCACCATCCGTGACCTCGTCGTGCACGCGGGCGTTGGCGAAGGGCGCAGCCATTTTCGGCATGTGAAACAATTCGGTTGGTCGAGCACTCGAGACAGGTCAGGTGAGGCTCAACGTGTTGGTGGCTCTGCAAGAACACACGACATGCACGCAAACGATGAAGGCACGAAACGGAAGACGCGAGCATCAACCACCACCAAGAATGTAGAAGAACCAGCCCGCTTGTGACGTCTGATAGAAGGTCAGGGCAGAGAATGTTGACCATTCACCTGGGTTGCATCTGAAGGAAGGACAACCACGGCAAGGAAGGACGAGAGCCGCGGGGTGTGCTGGGACAAGGACCAAAACAATGCTCGGCTGCGGAAATCACCTCTGGGATGAATAGAGAAGAGGAAAGACAAGCGCCGCAATAGACGATGCGAGACAATCACGCCCGACAAACACAACAATAGCAGGCCGGCAAAGCACGCACGACGCACAGTCTCGGGCGTCGGCGGCAGCATCACGCAGAGCGTCTGCCTCGATGGCCCGCTTTGCCGCCATCGCTTCTACATAAAGTGCCGTTGGGCGCGTCTGCGTTTGGCAGCCGGCGTCTACGTGCATCCGTGACAGCTGGATGGCTGGTTGGTGTCTGGACATCTGGATTCTGGACGTTGAGATGCCGGGTCAGACGAAGGCGCTTAGAGACGCGCGATTCACGGCCCTTGATTGGTCCATCAGTACGCGCCCCCCCCCGCATCTTGATGGGTGGCCGGCCGGCCTGTGCGCGTCACCCGGCATGGGAAAGGCACTGAAACATTTTGGGCATTCTGAGGAATCGTGCCATGTTTCGCTCAGTCGGCTTTTTCTGCACCGCGGGGCGACATGGAAGCCGGCGTCCAGTGGCGACCATCTGCTCACACATGAGCGTTTGTGGGTGAGAGGCGTCAAGTCCGAGAGCAAACTGTGTAGACGGAAGAAGAGAGGGATAAAAAGAAGACGAGAAAATGCTTCTTCCATGTAGTGGCGTCGTGCTCAACACGTTCTGAAGCGATTCAACGCCTGAATGTCAATATTCCTTGTTAAAATAAACAAGGGACCCCGAAAAAAAAAAAAACAAGGGACCCGTCCGTCGACGCGCAATCCATGTTGCACTCTCGACCTGCATAAGAGGTAATATCGAATCCACCACCATCAAACAAACAACGCCAAGAGCGGTTGAGTAGTGTAGTGGTTATCACGGATCCTTCACATGTCAGCGATCGGATCAGATCCGGGTTCGATTCCCGGCTCGACTAAACTTTTGTACTTTTTTTTTTTTTCCCATGTTTGATTCCCGGCTCGACTAAACTTTTGTACTTTTTTTTTTCTTTTCCCATGTTCGATTCCCGGCTCGACGAAACTTTTGTATTTTTTCCCCCCCGTGCCCATGAAGATGCATGCATTCCTCAGTAGTTGCCACTGGTGCGATTCTCTGTCGAAATGCATCCCACCCCTCTCTCATCCTTGGTCCTTCCTTGGTCTGGTCTTTGTCTGCAAGTTGCTGCTGCAACTAGGACGAGCCAGCGGACGGGCTCCATCGCGGCGCCGAACGCGAGCGTCCCGACCGAGGTGGGGAAACCAGGAAGGGGGTGCGGCTTGGCCGGCCCAGCCGGAGCCGAGGATGACGGTAATCCTTTCTGATAAGTAATATATTATCCTATAGTCAGGTACCTAAGGAAACAGGTACCTAACCTGCTGTGATTCGCATGTCTTGATATGTAACAACTACCTACTACCTACACAAGCGCGCCGAGAAACTGGCGTGTCTGTGATTGCTCGACTCGCAGCCATATCATGCTGCATCATGCTGCTGGCAGCCTATGTAATCCCGTAGACAGGTCCTCCTCCGGTGCCTCCTTCTCCTTCTTTCTTTTCCCTTTGCTCTTCCCACTCGGTGCCATCAAGCGTAGTGCGTCATGCGTCATGCGCCATGTCTGAGCCAGCAGTTCAAGTAAAGCACATCGAATCCTGACAAGGACATGTATATCCCTCTCCGGATGCGTCATCTTGACAGGACAAAGAAAAAATCACCTGTCATCACGTAAAGAGGATTCCACACAACACGCATGCTTGAAACAGATAAAAACCCCCCCAAAAGCCCAAGGGTATGCATTCATCACCAGCAACTCGTAATACATTACATCTCATCGTCATCGTCATGGCCATCATGTACTCATTCTCGCTGTCCCAACCGCACATACGGCGCCGGAAACAGTCCCTTTGCGCCCATGTACGCACCGAAAAACCAATCCCCATTGACGTCTTCAATCTCCCGAATCCCGGCACCCTTTGGGAACAACAGCTCATCTTCGGAGCCCACCTGTGGATACCATGCCCATCGTGCGCTCGCCGTCAGTCCCATGCCGCCGTCAGGGGGGAAATCCTGTGTAAGCGACGCAGAGTCGGCTGTGGCCGGCGCCGTGGCCGAGACGTCCCTCGTGACGAGCCGCTCCCACTCCTCGTTGCCCTGCCTCCAAGACCACTTTTGAAGACCACCACCCTGTCCATTGTGGTCGGGCCCGTCGTACGGTTCCGAGCGGAGGACCCGACCACCCACCACGTCGAGCTCGATGAAGCGCCACTGGCCTACTTTGCCTTCCGTAAACCCAATTACGGCCATTCTATGGCCCTTGAGGCACCGTCTCCAGCCAGAATGCCCATTTTCCGCACTGATCTGGCCCCTCATCACCAGCGTGGTGTAGCATGTCGAGCAAATGTCGTAGTCGCCTGGTGAGGCATCGGGTACCGAGGCGCTGCTGCAACTAAAGCAGTGGTACCGAACGTGGGACGGGTGAATGGCATCTTGACAGATGTCACACCTGGTGCGGAATGTCAAGGGCCTAAAGGGGCCGATGCTTGTTGCTCGAGGGCCAGTGTCGATGGTCGCCGTGGGCGGTCGACCAGGGGATCTCGGACCTCGAGGTCCCCCAGGTGCCTGCGTCGGCTCATATGTCAACGGCAGCAACATATGCGTACATGATTTGCCCTGGTTGACACAGGTGTTGCAGAAGCCCCAGTCCCCTTCGTTGCATACATCACAACGCCAGTAGCAGTCGTTCGTCCAGGCGAGGCATCGCGCACAAAACGTTCCTGTTTCCAGTCGATTTCTTGGGTCATCAGTCGTCAGCGTCTTTCTACCAGAGGCCCCGCCGGGTATCGAAGGAGGTGGTAAATAACGATTCGCGGTGAGCATGTGCGGCCTCTCCAAGCCGCTGTCCCCTTGCCTTCGCATCTTCTCCCACTTGCTCCATGCGCCGTACCCGAAGCCGAACCAGTACTTGCATCCCTTACCGGATCGGTAGCAGTCAAGACAAATGTTCCATTGCCCGCCAGCGCAGGTTGCACAGTTGTAATGAACATCATATTCTATGTGCTGTTTGCTGCACCCGAAACATGAGATGGACGGTTCTGGAAAGAGCGAGGACCTTGTCCGTCCATGTCCTGAATGAGCAGTCGGACTGCTCAAGGGGCTGGAAACCGCGGAATGAACGACAGCAAGCTCTGTCGGCAGATGCGGACCGCTGCGCTTTGCCGGAGCGGGCTCAGGGGGCGAGATGGTTGTTGGCGAATCTGCCACATGTGGATTCCACTGAGGTGCTCTGTTGGCAAAGGATGCATTGTTCCTGGTAGATGGCAATGCCGTTTCGTTTGCAGCGTGCGAAGAAGAAGTCGGCACTGACTGTGTGCTAGAGCTGCGACCTTCGCTGAAGCTCTCCCGGGATGCCATGGAGCCTGGTGTTTGTGGTCGAGGAACGAGGTCTGTCTGGGAACGTGCGGCCGGGCGAGCTTCTGTTCCTGTGGAGGAGAAGATGGGGACCGTGGCGCTCCGCCCCGCGCTCGCCGTTCTGCGCCGCGGACGACTCCCCGATTCGCGCACCTCGAGAGTCGTGGATCCAGTCGGTGGAGGACGGCTTCGGTCGTCCAGCTGCGTACTGCGACTGGTTGGCCTTGAACTGGCACGGGACCTTGCGCCGCTCTCTGGCGCCCTCAATCGGGTCTCTGTCTGGGCCCCATCCGAGCTTCTGATGGCAGAATTGCTGCGATTGGGCGTGTTTCTCCTTGAATACTCGCTACGGGACCGTTCCCTTTGCCGCCGCCGGTACGCCTCGGTGATGCGTCGACTCAAATCATCGTCCCGGGTCAAATCAATGTTGTCGAGATCAAGACCATCTAGAAGCCCTTCCTCTTGGATTTGTCTGGCAAAGTCTTCAATCTCTCGTTCTATATCACGTTCGCTCATTTCTGTAGCGCCAATCAAGGACCGCAGGGATGTTTGATGCTCAACCTGACGCTGTCGGCTGTGACTCCGTCTCCGTCGCCTCCGTCGGTCCCGTTCTCCGGCGTCGTTTTCAGGTGCGGCTTCTTCTGAAACATGGCGTCGCCGCGAATCTGAGCTGTGCGGCCTGTTGGATGACCATGTGACGTCGGCAGAAGGATCGCGTGGGGTTCGACGCGCGCCATCACGATGCCGCCGGCCTGGATTCAACTCGCGCAAGCTCATCTCTCGGACCTCGTCGACCAGGCGTTGATCCTCCTCGGCATCCCTCTCGGCATCCCTCCTCTCCTCTGCGGTCCTCCCGCGGAGCTTCAACTTGGGCAGCACCTGATCCCCTGGCTTGTATTTGGCGACCATTTCCCCAATGTCAATCGGAGATCGGGCTTTGGCAGGGTTCGCCGCCACAAACATGTCAAGCAAAGTAACAACAGTGGCATTGTGCCTCGTGTCTCGCACAAAAGTCCGACATGACGGGCAAGTAAAGACTGCGTCTGGACGAGATGGTGGCGTCGGAGCCTTTTCAGCGTTTGCGGCCTGGAACCGAAACCACTCTCTCAGACATGCCCCGCAAAATGTATGGAGACAATCAAGCAGGGTCAGGGGCTGGTAGAGGAGCTCCGTGCAAATCTAGACAGGCCGAGAAATCGTGGTCAGCGTATCATGTGGCGATGGCGGTTGGAGTCCTGGACGTCCTGGACGTCTTGGACAAGCGGCAGGAGGACAGAACAACATACGGAGCACGTCAGCTCTTTCTCCAGATCCAGGCTGGGTCTTTGGGAATCCATTCAGATTACCCGCCGTCGGCCGCAAAGACATTGCACGGGCAGTGTGGGAAGGCGAGTTCGTGATGAGAGGAGGGAGGCCGCAACGTTGTGCGGAGGTCAGCCCGACTGCGTTTTCCCGGAAAGGCGGCTGCAGGCGCTGAAGCCTATTAATAAATGTTAATACAGCGGGGCAAGCACCTGCCGTGGCAGTGGTCGTGGTAGTGGTCGTGGCAGTGGTCGTGGCAGTGGTCGTGGCAGTGGTCGTGGCAGTGGTCGTGGCAGTGGTCGTGGTAGTGGTCGTGGTAGTGGTACCTGCCCGTGTCGCACCCAGCATTGCCTCAACAAGTGACAGGTAATGCATGTCTCTGCTGGTGTCTGGTGACCTATACCTGTGGCAGTTGGCGGTTGGTGTCTCACCCTTCTTACTCCCCTCAACTGCAGGCTGCAGGTGGGCGGCGGCAGCAGGCAAGGGGCTGCAAACAAGACACGCAAACACCATGCACACATGGGCACGCCAGCACAAATGACACCACGACGTGGCATAAGCCTGCCTCGGAAGACGTGGACAAACAAGACCTTTCTATGACAGGATGCGGATGCCATCATGGTCCAGGAGTCTGGATTGACGTGTGTCGTCGGCGCATTCCAAATGGCGCCATCTCTGAAGCTACATACTGGCCACCACGCCCGCAGCAAATGGTTGTAACTGTCGACATCAATTGCCATCATCATCACGTATGGTGCCCAACCATGTATCCAGGTCCTACGTCTCCGCCCTCCCTGTTTCACATGTGAGCCCACTCCGCCTTCTTCTTTTCAGCAAACGCTTTCATGCCAATCTTCTGATCCTGGCTACCGAACAAGCCGTGGAAAACACGTCTCTCAAACTCGACACCATCTCGCAAGGGCAAATCCTGGCTCTTGTTCACCACTTCCTTGCACGCCTGGACGGCAATCCTGGAGTATCCCGCAATCGTCTCTGCTGTCTTGAGCGTCTCCTCCATCAGAACCTCGTAGTTGGGAAAGGTCCTGGCGGCAACGCCCCATTTCTCGGCCTCGACGCCGGAAAACGACTTTCCCGTCAAAATCAGCTCCATGGCCTTGGCCTTTCCGATGGCGCGCGTCAGACGCTGGCTGCCGCCAGCACCAGGAATGGTGCCCAGCTTGATCTCGGGCTGGCCAAAGTTGGCGTTTTCCGTGCAGTAAATCAGATCGCACATCATGGCCAGCTCGCAGCCTGCGCCGAGGGCGTGGCCCGAGACGGCGGCAATGATGGGCATCTTGATCTGGGAGGTCAAGAGGGACCATGACTCGATGAAGCATTTGGTATAGGCTTCGGAGAAGGTGAGAGGGGCCATCTCTTTGATGTCGGCGCCGGCGGCAAACGCCTTTTGCGAGCCGGCGAGGACGATGACGGATGTGTCGTTGGAGGTGTTGAGGTCGTTGAGGGCCTCGTTCAGCTCGTTGATCAGAGTCGTGCAGAGCGCATTGAGAGCTTTTGGACGGTCAAGCGTAACTGTTGGGCTGCATGTTTAGTTGCCCAGCTGTGTTGGGCGTCTTGTGAGGGATTGAGGGCGCAACCCACCTTGTCCGACGCCAGGCTTGGGGGAGGAAACCTGTATGTACTCGAAGGATTTGGAGCTGTATGCGCGGGCAGCACGAGGTAGAGTTGACATCTGGAAGGGGACCCGGGCGGCGATGGGTCGTGCCAGGCGAAGTGTGTTCATTGGGAGAGTGAAGTTATCACTGGTGGTGTGTGTAGGAAGGATATCAGGGAGTTTGAATGACGGGATTTGGCCCTGATTGACTGAAACACGTGTGATTGAGGACGGTCAACCGTGTGTTTTCAACCGTGGGACATGAACGCCGCGGACTGAGCAGACAGTTCGTTGTTTGGGAGCAAGCTCCCGATTGGCGGCGACATGGAAAGCATCGGCTTTGAGCCGAGGATAGCTGCGCGCTGCATTGGCTGGCGACGGTCCAGGTGTGTGGGGTGCGGTGTGTTGGGGAGAAAATCGGGTCACGTGAACGACGAGGAAAAGTATGCTATGAAAATGGGAAGATCATTCTACCTCGGCTTGACGATAACAACAACAACCACCTTTGCTACAAATAACCTCTCACTCAACGAGTCATTCTCCAGGTCTGGCAATCTGTGGGGAGATCAGAACGGGAGCTGCAAATGGACGAGCCTCGCAGCGCCAGCTAGACCGATTCCAGTCAATATGGAAAGTCCGGCTTGATGTTTGCATGTCATGGATGTCATGGATGTCTCAGACTGGCCAAAAAAAAAAGCATCGTGTGTTGTAGATTCCAAGTAGATGAAAGCAAAGATTGCCAGCACGTAGCATGTCCAGATGTCCCTGACAAGCCACCGACACGATCCCCTCCGCACACATCCAAGGCCCATAAAGGTGCAAACTTGTTGAAATGACGTGATCGCACGCCCGGTGCAGCTCCCCACAACCAAAGTCGCCCGTCTGTCAGCCACGACGACGACCCGGCCGACATGGTCGCTTACAAAATTTGCGTCGTCCAGCCAATTTTCGCGCCCGCAACCCATTGCCTCGGTGAACATCCTTCCCCTCGACTTCATGCAAGACCACCTGTTTTGAATTCGCCCCAACATGTTCCGACGCAGCGCTGTGCGGTTTGCAGTCGCGGCCGCCAAAGCCGCTGAGCCGAGCGCCCACACCCTGGGTGTGTCCAAGGCCCAGGGGATTTCCAAAGGCCTGACTGGCGGTATGGCTCTCCGATGTGACATTTGTTTTGCGGATCGATCTTCACGCACCTTTATTCCTTCAGCATCATCATCTCATTCATAAGAAAAGAACAAGAAAGAAAAAAAAAAAAAGTATATGTCGAAACTGATCCACCGCCCAGCCATCGGAAACACCCCCCTCATCCGCCTCAACAAGCTCTCCGACGAAACCGGCTGCGAAATCCTCGGCAAGGCCGAATTCATGAACCCCGGTGGCTCCGTCAAGGACCGCGCAGCCCTCTACGTCGTCAAGGACGCCGAAGAGCGCGGCCTCCTCCGCCCAGGCGGTACCGTCGTCGAAGGCACCGCCGGGAACACAGGCATCGGCCTCGCCCACGTCTGCCGCTCCCGCGGCTACAGGCTCGTCATCTACATGCCCGACACGCAGTCCCAGGGCAAGATTGACCTCCTGCGGCTGCTCGGCGCCGAGGTCTACCCCGTGCCGGCCGTGGCCTACGACAACCCTGACAACTACAACCACCGGGCGAAACGGCATGCCGAGCGCCTCGACAACGCCGTGTGGACCAACCAGTTCGACAACACGGCCAACAGGCGGGCGCATGTCGAGACGACGGGCCCGGAGATTTGGGCGCAGACGGGGGGCGCCGTCGATGCGTTTACTTGCGCGACGGGCACGGGCGGCACGCTGGCCGGCATCACGAGGTATCTCAAGGACGTGTCGGGCGGCAAGGTGAAGAGCTTCCTGGCGGATCCGCCGGGGAGTGTCCTGCATTCGTACATCAGCTCGGGCGGTAAGCTGGTTGAGCGGACGGGGTCGAGCATCACCGAGGGGATTGGCCAGGGTCGCGTCACGGACAACCTGCAGCCTGATATTGGCCTTGTGGATGGATCGCTGCACATTGCGGACGACAAGAGCGTCGAGATGGTCTACCGCTGTTTGGACGAGGAAGGCATCTACCTTGGCGCCAGCTCGGCTCTGAATGTCGTTGCCGCCAAGGAAGTTGCTGAGAAACTTGGTAGGGGCCATAGGGTTGTCACCGTGCTTTGCGACGGGGCGTACCGCTACGCTGACCGTCTGTTTAGCCGCAAGTGGTTGGCTGAGAAGAAGCTTTTGGACGCTATCCCGAAGCATTTGGAAAAGTACATTGTCTTGCCCTGAAGGGCCTTTCTCTTTTGCATGTATAAAGTAGATGTACACATGGGGAGACCGGGGGGGGGAAATAAAAAAAATGTGAATTGTACATGAATTTTCTACTTTACACGACGTTAGAACAGCTGCCTCTACATCCTTCAGGCATCTGCTGTCTTGGTGCTGACGGCCGGCCAGTCGGGCTTTTTGCCCATGACCTTTTCGTACGCGTCAGCCCACCCTTCTGTTCTCGATTCACTCTTGACAGCAAAGTCTTGCAAATGCGCCTTCAGGGTTTGCAGGATGGGAGATAAACCATTGGCTTCTTGGCCTAAAACCTGTTGCGCAAGCTCGATGCCCCTACTGTTCTGGGCGAGAACCTGAATGTAGGCGGTGCCGTTCAGAGCTTGGGGGGGCTGGTTTGCTCTCTGGTTTGCGCTCCGTTCCACCATGGGATTTAGTGTGGCAAACTCTTTGATCTCGGCAAGGTCCTTGTCGACGACATCTTCCCAGAGGGAGATCAGCAAGGCGACATCATCTCTGAGTAAATCCAAGTCTCGCTCGGTTCTCGCGCCAGCGTCTACGGCGGACGCTCGTGCAAACAAGACCATGCCGCGCACAAGACGGGAAAAGTGTAGCCGTTCTCGCGTCGTCTGGGCATTCGTCGTATGTTCTGGCCGTTGCAGGAGATCCAAAACCACCTCGGTCCACTTCAATGCCTGTTTGGACTCCGTCGCCCGGCCCGAGCTACTGGAAATCTTATCATTGACGTAGGCGAGCACGCGGACAACGGTTTCGGGATTCTGAAGATCCAAGCCGGTCTTGTCGGATTGCTTCGCGCACTCGATGACGGCGTACACGTGTCCTCTTGTTCCCGCAATACGTACAATCTTGCCCCAGTGGTTGGCCTTTAGCTTGATGCCGGCTTTTTTGAACCCGGCAAGAAGCGTACTTAGGTTGGCCCAATCGTCGGCCGTGTGCATTTCGTCCAGAGCTCGTGCGAGTGCCTTCTTGGAGTTCTCGATGCCCTTGAAGCGGTCCAAGGAGGAGAACTTGTGTTCTAGCCCATCTACTTCGATGACAATGGGGTTTTGTTCGAGGAAAGCTCGTTTCTTGGGATTGAAGACAATCTTGCGCTGCTTCTCCGGGAGATATGCTGGAAAGATGATCTGTTCCTGGATAGTGCGTAGAACATTGTTGAGCTCCGCGTTGCCAGTCTCGGTGAAGACTGCTCGAATAGCTGCGAACGATTCTTGATTAGCTTTCCACACCAGTCCGGGGTGTGCCAAGGAAGACGGTACCATTGGGAGCTGTTGAACTGAACCGCCGACGCGATGGTAATTTGAATCGACGGGACGGGCCTTCACAGCACCGAAGCGACCGCAGGGCCGAAGATATCGACCTCGTAGACATTGTTTGACCAAGTTTGCGTCTAATGCGATTGCTGGCCAAAAGTTTCTTGCGTCGAGTGTGCACCCTGAAAATGCACCTGATAGTTGAAAGTGGGTCGTAGGAAAATGGTTGGACCAATCAGAGGGCCTGAGATGCCTGCGTCACAGAAAGACCATCTGTTTTCACCGTCACGCTTTTTGCGACAACAGAATCTCGTTTCATCGCACTTGTCACCATAAACAGGCTGACTCACCTCAAGACACGACACCAGCCATGTTGAATTTCGCGCCGGCGAGGTGGCGAATTTCCTGTCTCAAGACGGCCTTTCGTCAAGCACGACAACAAAAATTAGCCGCCCGTGGTCTCGCTACGGCAGCGGAAATATCAGAGACGAAGACAAAAAACTTGATCACAGGGAGGCAACGTAAGCTGGTGGATCCGAGTAGTTTGCAACAACAAACTTGCCGTTCTAATCCCTTTACGACAGGTGCATCACGGACCAAGCTCGATAAATTCCAACTATGGCCACAGATTCCCTCCATTCGATCGGTCGCCCCGGATCCGATGCCTATTCTTCGAGAGCGACAGATGGCCCAATTAGACCCCACCGGTGCTCGAACGCGCTTGTTTTCAAAGGATCACGCCGATAGCGCCAAGGTCGGGGATGTCCTCATGGTGACTACCAAGACCGGCGAACCGTTCGCGGGAGCCTTTATCGAGATCCGTCGACGCGGCGTTGATACAGCCATCCTGCTTCGGGGTCAGATGATGAAGACTGGCGTGGAGATGTGGTTGAAGGTTTACAGTCCTACGGTCACGGGATTCGACATCATCTGGCGCCGACCGAAGAGGGCGAGGAGAGCGAGACTGACGTATATGCGAAAGCCGAAACACGACATGGGCAGCGTGGACCATCTAGTGTCGGCATGGAAGAAGGAAAGATATGCCTTGCGATCAAAGTCAAACCAGACCAATGGGAAGAAGGCCAAGAAATGAAGAGTAGCAGTAGCCCGTGGAATGTAGCGATTTGTACGATGAAGGTGGTGTTGGTCGAAGGGAATACCACGGCACATGTATGCCAATCGCCTGAATCTCTGTAGCCTTTGGAGGGATGTGAGAAAGGGTCGATGGATGGATGGCTTCTGTCCCCTATGACACCACCTATGCACTCTGGATGCAAGCTCATGTGATTTGGACATGCATGTCTGGCTCCGCAAGAAGCAAATGATTTCTTGCCACTTCCAATCTTGCAAGCGCAGACGCCATGCTCCTGGCCTGGATCAGAGGAGGCCTGGATCAGATGACAGGCTCGGCCCACATCAGCATCGCCAGAGGCTTGGCCCACACACAAGAACGGCCCCATCCATGCGTCGACGTCGCTGTGCGTTCCACTGAAGACCACACGCTGGCAACCGGCGGCCACGGCCAATCCCACCATGGGCTCCAGGCGGTTCAGGGGATGTTCTTGTCATGTCAGCCACCAGCGGGGTCCGTCGTCGCCGCCCGGCAACGTCCTACAGGCGCCGGCATTGGCGCCCAACTTTGTTTACACCACCTGACCTGGTAGACCACCAGACCGGCGCAGCGAGCCACTTTGAAGTCGCTTGGCATGCCTCTACTCGAAGCAAACCAGCTCGCGACCTCGCCAAATATTCTGTGCCGCCCCAGCCAGCTTCTCCATCACCACGACGCTCGATTCCGTCGACTTGAATCCGCAGCCTTTGCTGCTGCATCGTGTGCTTGTCTCAGACCCGCCGTCACCTGCCGCACCCGCCCCTTGCCCCGAGCTGCGCAAGCAGGCGAGACAGGGAGCAGCTGCATGCTGCACGTTTGCGGCGGTCAAGACGCGGCGGGCCACCCTTGGGCTCCAATGGGAAGTTCTGACAAGTTCTTCGGAAATCGCGGGCGAGCACTGGGACGAATTGATAACCATCTTCGAGCAACTGCGCCAAGGCAGATGGCCTTGATGCGTTAGACCGTGCTACTGAACGGAAGCTGGCCAACATGTCGACCCTGGAACAGCAACGATGGATCAACGTCCAACAAAAGACTTTTACAAAATGGCATGTCCTATCCCTCCCAACACACAAACAACGGATCCCATTTCCACGTGCACCAGCCAAGAGAATGAGTTGGAGAAACGTCGGCTGATGCGAGTGTGTGTTTTGCAGGTTAAATACAAAACTGGTGTCAAGGGGCCTGGAGGTCAAGGATCTCGTCGGCGACTTCAGCGATGGTGTACGTTCATAGCCACCCTCTTGGCACATTTCCAAACACTTCGAAGTCGAGCACAGGCACTGACTACTTGGGCAACCAGGTCATGCTCATCCATCTGCTCGAGTCTCTGTCAAACGAGTCACTCGGTCGATATGCCTCGAAGCCCAAGTTGCGGGTGCAGAGGTTTGAGAATGCCAATCTCGCGCTGGACTTTATCAAGTGCAGGGGCATTCAAATGACCAACATTGGCGCCGAGGATATCGTCGACGGCAATCGGAAAATTGTTCTCGGGCTTATCTGGACCTTGATTCTTCGATTCACCATCAGCGACATCAATGAAGAGGGCATGTCAGCCAAGGAGGGGTTGCTGCTATGGTGTCAACGCAAGACGGCTTGCTATGACGAAGTCGAGGTTCGAGACTTCAGTGGTAGTTGGAATGACGGGCTTGCGTTCTGTGCGCTTCTGGACATTCACAGACCGGATCTGATCGATTTCGACTCCTTGGACAAGTCTGATCATCATGGAAACATGCAGCTCGCCTTCGACATTGCCCACAAAGAGATCGGCATTCCCCGGCTGCTGGACGTGGAAGACGTCTGCGACGTGCCCAAACCCGACGAGCGAAGTTTGATGACCTATATTGCTTACTGGTTTCATGCCTTTTCGCAAATGGAAAAGGTTGAAAATGCCGGAAGGAGAGTGGAAAAGTTTGTCAACAATATGCAAGGTGCCTGGGAAATGCAAAGCGCATACGAGAAACGAATGAGGCAGCTTCTGCAGGCAATACGACTTCAGGTGGAGAAGTGGCAGTCGGCTCAATTCGCAGGCACGTATGCGGATGCAAAAGCTCAGGCAAACAACTTTGCCGCTTACAAGAAAGGTCAAAAGCGGGATTGGGTTGCCGAAAAAAGCGATCTCGCTACCTTGCTTGGGAATATCAAAACAAAGCTTGGGACGTATAGGCTACGGCCGTACGAACCGCCTGCAGAGCTGAGTCTCGAGGCGCTGGAGCGGGACTGGGGCACATTGACCAAGACGGAAATGACGCGGGCTCAACTGATCAATGAGACGATTCGCGAGTAAGTACACTGTGCTCGGGATTCAGACGCTCTCCCTGGTCAAAGGTTTCTCCATGATGGCTGACGTGCCAAAACAGCATCAAAAATGCCCTTCGGAAGTCGTTTGCCGACAAGGCTAATGACTTCGCCATGGCCCTCAATACGATGCAGCTGGCCATTTCCGGCCTCGACGGGGATGTCGAGGATCAATGGCACCACGTCAAGAAACTGAGCGAGAACCTGTCTCCTCTGGACCGGTACCTGGAAACAATCGAGGCTGTCGATGCTAAATGTCACGAAGCCAACATTGAAGAGAACGACTTTACAACCTATACATATGATGAATTAGAGTACGAGCTAGGACTCGTCAAGTCATCCGTTCAGAAGAAGTTGGCCTTCTTGGAAAATCAAATGGTGGCGCGAAACATGACCAACCTCACACCCATTCAACTTGAAGAGTTTGAGAGCGTGTTCCGACATTTCGACAGGGACAACTCAAACTCTCTACATGAGCTTGAATTTGGCGCCGCACTCGCTTCCCTCGGCTTGATCTTTTCCGAGGACGAGATGCACGACTCCTTCATGGAGACGTCCAATGGGCGTGACGAGGTGACATTTGAGCAATTCATTCGCTTCATGGTGGATGTCACGGAAGATCAAAACACGGCAGAACAGGTGTTTCAGTCGTTCCGCGAGGTGGCCGATGGCAAACCCTACGTCACCGAGATGGACTTGCGGCACAGTCTGGTACCCGATGAGGTGATTGATAAGCTGGTGGAGATTATGCCCTCACACAAGGGACCGGACTTGTCGCAGGATCGTGGAAAACCGCAGTATGATTACATATCGTTCATGGAAAAGATGATTGACCATGAAGAAGACACCCGGGACGGAGGAGAGCCGATCCGTGTGCTGCAAGAACGGAGCAATGCCGGCAACAAGACGCCGCGGGAAGGGCTCAAAAGCAACGGCCTGCACGACTAGAGTGACGCTGAGGCAATGCATATAACGTTGGGGGTGGGTTTTGGGGGAGTTTTGTTTGCCCGCCACGTCCTCGGTCGACCTTTGTTTTTCACACTTGTTCTTTTTTCGCCGTGTCAAGAATTTTTTTTGTATACTATGGCATCCTTACTCTGGAATTCCGGAAGACCCTGGTAGATGGTACAACGGATAGGTGGACTTGTGTTTCTGGGTTCATGGGACTCGACTTTGACGACGGAAATTGCTGGGACGTGTGCCTGCTGTATGTGGGCAAATAGAGGGAAGCATTGGAAGCATTGGGCGTAAATAGATGCTTTCCTTTTCGTTTTACGCGTCTTGTCCTTTGTGTTAAGATGGGATCCTGGGATGATGCAGGGAGATGGGCTGGGGGTGGGAGACGACGTGACGGTAGGACGAGGCTCTGCCTCACACCGCCAAGACCTTCCCTTCAACCTTGCAGCAAGAGGCATGAGGCGCAACTACAACAGCCATGCGAATCAGTGGACCAGGGAGTCTTCATGCTCAGAAGTTTGTCATTCAGGGACGACTAGACTATTCACAGGTCGGCAGATTACAAATAATCGCCACTGCAGCAATCGCCCAAAGTTCGTGCTGTGTCAAGAAGGGTGAGTTGCTCTGAACAAGTTACAGGCGTGAGGATCCGTCGATATGCTCCGACTCCGCCAGTCCTCTTGAGGCAGACAAGAGAGGCAGCTTTTTCGTTCAACGTGCAACGTATGTCCTCATCGGCCGTAGAAAACTGGTCATGGAGTAGGTATATTTCTGTCAACGGGCGTCACAAGCGGCGTTCTTTCTTGTCTATTTGCGTTGCTGCTGTCGCAGACCCAGTCTAGATCATTCATCATTCATTCCATCATTGTGGAATTCAACGTGTAATTGAACACGACCTTTTTTCGCACCCTCAATCGCATCAGCAACAACAAGCTTTCATCTTTCACAAATAAACTGTCATCGTTCCTGCAGATGTCACTCTCAAACATCGTTTCATCTTTCAACATTCGAAACAAAACCGCGACATGCGCAAGGAATGAATCACCTCCTCCGGTATCAAAAGTCTCCATTCCAATAATTGTCAACAAGACGTCGTTGAGGAATGAACCCGGATCGGTTTGGACCACGAACGCCTCGCGGTCGATCAGAGACACCACACTGCCTTAACAACCACGGATGATCTTCGAAGTCGGCGTGATGATACGTGCCCAAGTCACCAGGTCTTGCCAATGCATGTGTCGTTGGTCATCCTCGGTGACTAATCCGTCTCTAAGGCGGCCGACTTCTTCAAAATCAAATTTCTTCAGAAAACGGGTTCTCGATTCTTCCGTCTCGTCCTTGTTGTGTGATTCGATCACTTGGATCTGAAGATGCGCGTATTGTCGGATGTTACGACTGGCGGGAAACTCGTAAATGCCATCAACGTCCTTCCTGTTGGGCTTCCAATCATGGTCGACGAGGCTTGTGTGGAATGGCGATATGGACATCAGGATGCGGTCCAGCAGGGCCGAGCCATACAACTTGTGTCGATGATCCGGGTGAACCATCAAATTCAAACGCCCTATATAACGAGTCCCTGGGCAGGGACGATCATTCATGCCAAGCTGAGAGGGTGTGATGAAGGCGAATCCGGCCACGGGCACTGCGGGTCTCGGGTGCTCCGCCATGTACCTAGCGAACTCTTCGTAAATCCTTTCGGAATCTCTCGGCCACCTTGATCGATCCAAGAAATCTTCCACGGCCGGCGTGACGACAACGAAAGGGCGTCTGTCAACCCGACATTCGTCCC
The DNA here is from genome assembly GCA_000222935.2 of Aciculosporium take MAFF-241224. Lineage (NCBI taxonomy): Eukaryota > Fungi > Ascomycota > Sordariomycetes > Hypocreales > Clavicipitaceae > Aciculosporium > Aciculosporium take. The sequence goes on from AFQZ01000410.1 coordinate 19,769, forward strand.
AGACACGAGCCACTTCCTCGGCGGTCATCACAAGACTCTTATCCGCTTCTGATCTCGTTGTTCGCTTGTTCTCCTCATTGACTATTTCCGCAACAGCTGGGAAGTCTAACTGTGTTGCTGGTCGCACAGTGCACTTCGCGTTGGGCCAGGCTTGGCCGGACTCGCTCGTCGCGTCAAAACGGTTGGCTTCGTGGTTGATGGCCGTTTGCAGACTCCTGGCAATGTTTTCGCGACTTCTGAGCTCCTTCTTGATGTGAAGCTCTGTCGTCATATTGAACTGCCTCCATAAAATGTCATGATAGTCCTCGCAAGATCCCCCGGTTGTCCACCGGACTGTTTCGGGTTCGAGAATTGGCGGAAGAAACGTGCCCTTCTCGGGATCTATATCACAACGGCTGTTGGCTAGATTGCCAAGTTCTTCATGAGAAATCATCAAGGGCGGCGATGTCATATATTTGACAAGCCACGCCTCCACGGGGTCTCGATGGTGGTGGACAACGTCTCCCTCGCCGTTTTCACAAACAGCATCCTGAATTGCCGCATTTGAACTCTCGGAATCCGCCTTTTGAGGAAGACACGGGGAAGACGTGTTGGTGGCATGATCTGATGGGCAGATACTGCTAATGCTCCAGCTTGTATTCGTCAAGCCAGCTCTCGTTTCCAGGCCAAGAGGGCAAGGCACTGCCTCTTGCATAACATGCAGTGGTCTGGACATGCATCTTTCTAGTGGTGCAGATGATGTGCTCCCCGCTGCTGAGAACGAGGCAGGGATGCTTTTTCCGCTCTGTCCATCAGGTTCCAAGGTGGCCGATATTTGGGATGCATTTGGGTCAGCATGGGCCATGGAGGTGACCTCTATGCCAACCTCGTCTGATGCTGGACCGTTTTCGGTATATTTAACTTCCGAGTCTTCATGCAGTTCTGAAAGGCAGGTCTCGCTGTTTGTCGGATCTTTGACCCCTGGATTTGGGCTGTCATGTTTTCCGGCACTGACCCTATTCTGATCAGGCGGTTCAGGGCGATTTTTTCCCGCTGCAATTTGTGCAGCTGTGGCTTCAGATGGCGGACTCCCCGAGGACATGATGATATTTGTAGTATGAGGTGAATGGAAAATCCATGACTTCATCTCTTCGCAGATCTTGGAGAGATTTTCATGGTTTCGAAGGGGCGTGCCTGACGAGCTTTCTGCCATGTGCGAAGCCATTTTGAAGCGCACAAAAGTGACTACGCCAATCTGAGATTGACTCCTTGGCTCCTAGACGAATGTGTAGGCACATTCGTGTGTAGCCCTGCGGTTCTGCAGAACCGTGCAGTCCGATGTTCTGCGCTTGATGGTTCTTGCAAAGACGACGGGTTGAAAGATGGATAGAGGCCAGAGGAAGGATGAGAGTGAAGAAGCCTTTGAACTGAACGCCTGGATTCATCGTGTGAAAAAAAGTGCGCAATATAATGCTTGGCAGTAGAGGAGGCAAGTCTTCGCGCAGCTGTTGCGCAGCTGCTGCCGGCGTCAACAGCTGGCGAAAACTGTTAAAAAAAATGGGTGCTGCCCACGCCCAAGTTATCCATGGATGTCCATCACCTCTAGGTCTATAAGGTCCCATTGTGACATGGACGATTGCATGACCTCGCGATTCAGTTCTGGTTTAAGAATGGCATCAAGCCCTAGCAAGGAGACCTCTCAAACTCATAAATTCCAAGGCATCGTGATCGTCTGCTGTGGCCCGTTGGCCGACGATGCCAACAAGGTCCAGGAATCACATCTACTAAAATGTTTCAAAATTCTATTTAGGATGTGCATCCTGTATTTCTACCTAGAAATGTTCCTGAAGGACTGTTTTTAAGATGCCACATAAGTCGTGCGAGGCTTTTTGTGGTAGCTACCTTTCGAAATCGACTTCACAAATCGCAACCAGTACTGCATGACTGGCGCAACGTGTCTTGGAAGAAACAAATACATTGGTATTAAGACCCTCACTCGTATCGGCCGCGTGGCCTAATGGCTAAGGCGCTAGATTTCGGTATCGTGAGCTAACCGAGCTCTCTAGAGATTCCAGGTTCGACTCCTGGCGTGGTCGTGTTAAATGAAGCTCATTAGGTCTTCTTTTTTTTTTTTTTCTTTCATTCATACCTGAAATGCTTTCTTTCCTTTTTTTTGTTTTGGGTTTAAATCTGCTGCAGCGAGGTTGCGCTTCGAATTCGTTTGTCTACTTCCCCATCCCAGACAGAGAGGTAACCGAGATTTTGTCCATCGCCACACGAAACATGCACATGTGTGTGTGTGAGTGTGCCATCAACCTGATTCTTGGAATGCTCCAAGACATCCTTCCTCGCACAAATACTTACTTATTCATTACCATAACCTCGGTCCGATTACTAGACGGGAGTTAATGCTTCAGGAATACACAAAGCCCTTTGGTCTGTTTCACTTTCAGCTCCCACCTGCATTCCCATCGCGGGGGAGCCAATGTTTCCGAAAGTGTCGCCTATACTCTCTTAAAGTGATCTGCATACTGGTTTCAGCAATCCAATATCTCTGGTCATCAGTTCCTTCCTTCCTATCCTTGCGAAACGTCTGAATCATGCCTACAAGCCCTATACGATCAAATATTTGCGCAAAAGGCGAATGTCGGTTGAGATCTTGCCTAGCTGGGAAACAATTATCAATCCTGTCATGTTAATTTGTTGCGTCTAACCTCTTGATACAGATCCGAGTGCAGGATCTCGTACGTTTTTTTTTTTTTTTTTTTTTTTTTTTTTCCGTAGCTCACAGGCGAGACCTCAATCAATCATAGATCAGCTTCATTGGCTATCACCGTCATAGAACATTCTATTGTGCGATGCTGCCCCCCGGAGTTCGAAACCAAACCAACCTCGGCCATGTTTTTTAGACGATTCACAAACAGCCAAGACTCATTGTCCAACTGTCACACTTCGGTTCAAGACCTCACTGCCTAATTTCGTGTGGCCCCAGAGTTCGACATGCTGTAGTGTAGGCATTAGATGTTTAAAATAAAGGCATTTGCCTTTGTGAAATCGCAGTTGACTACCCACAAAGCAAAACACACATGCTCGCAAGAAGAACTACTCAGCCATACAGAAAGTTTTCTGACATCATGAACGGAATATCACTTGTTCGTATCAACCTTTTTGCCGCCTTTGCGCTTTCTGGCGTCATGGCTCAGGACGTTCAACCTGGATCGGTGTTGTACCCACGAAACACTCTTGTGTTGGGAAAAATATGCAAGTCGTTGCGAAACGATTGTGGTTTGAACGGCCTCCCGTCAGATATTGAGGTAAACGGCCAGTATCAAGTCTGCAAGCAAGCCTTCTAACTGACAGCCCTTGGCAGAAATTATGTTCACAAGCTTGTGAAACGCCTATTGACGACAGAGCGTTGAAAGGCGATTTGTGTGATGGCTTCAAAAAGGTGTTTTCCGAGACTTTCCCCGGCTAGAAAGACTTTTTAGAGGTAGATGACCAGTCTAACATGGATTAGTACGTTGACGGTCTTGGCGAATGTGCCAACAGCGCTCATATTGTGGTTGAGATGCAGTGCAAAGAAAAATGCAACGGGTGCTCCTCCAACCAGGACTGCGGCAGCGGTCAGATTTGCGAAAACCAGGTGTGCACAGCGAGTGTCGGTTGTCAGCACAGCCGTGAGTGCAACGGTCAAGTGTGCAAGAACAACAAATGCGAAGCCTGCACAGCCAATGCGGACTGTGAGGGCGAGAATCTTGAATGCGTCAAGGGGCTCTGCGTCCCGACCACGACTCCTCCGCCCGAGTGCACCAAGAACACGGACTGCAAGACGACTCAAATCTGCAAGGACCAGAAATGTAGCCCTTGCTCGACTGATTCTGATTGCGGCGTCGACCAGCTCTGCGGAGATGGGGAATGTAAGCCAAAGCCACCTACGTGCGGACAACCTGGCTTTGAATGGGCGCAATGGCGAGGACCACCATCCTGGAGAACCGTCAAGTCGCCGCCATTTGCTGAATTTGACCCTACCTCCTTCACGAGCCAAAAGCCAGAGCATGAGGGACTCACCAACAGCTTGCTGATCAACAATCGCAAAGACCTCTACGGTCAACCCGTCGACACCAACTTGGCTGCTGTCATTCACCAAGGATTCCTCTTGGCGCCTGAGACGGGCAACTACACCTTTACCTTTGGACAAGCAGATGACATTGCGCTTGTTTGGCTGGGACAGAACGCTTACAGCGGCTGGAATCGGGCCAACGCGGATATTGAGCGAACGTATATCCCTCCTCCTGGTGATGAGACGCAGACGACAAGACACCTGGAGAAGGGAACATACTACCCCGTGCGAGTCGCCTCGGGCGACAAGGGAGGCACGGTTGCCATGTCTGTGAAGATAACTGCTCCCAACGGCACGGAGTTGACGGGCCAGGATGGTGGTTATTTCAGAACCGAAGCCTGCGACGGTTCATACCAGAAGTTCCCAGCGTATGGTCCGCCTCCAGGTGCGTAGGCGTTGAGCAATCCATGTAGTTTCGTAAATGCGGCCGCGGGATCGAGTGTGGGGCCTCGCTGTCTTTTCTTTTCCTGTCAGTCTGTTTGTCGAGTAGAGTAGTCGTGTTTTCAAGAAAAGAGATCGAAAAAGAGGCATGGAGCTGCATGAGTGAACGTAGGTGCAGTTTTGCCCAGATCCGGGTCTCCCTCACTTGTGCTGAGTTACCAGAATGACTAAGTGCCTTTATCAAGGTTGTTGGGACCATGGTTGGACTCTGGCTCCCATGTGGGACCTGGCATCAATGCAATTCGGACCATGTACATAGGTCCCTCCCCTCGTCTACAAATCTTTCGTCCCCATCCTCAATCCTTCCAAAAAGCTGCACCGCCGCAGCTCTGAATACCTTTCTCGATCTTATTGATAGCGTTAGTGCACTTGCAGTAGTACATCATGGCGCGCAAGTTCTTTGTCGGCGGCAACTTCAAGATGTGAGTATGAGAGGCCAGCTCAACGAGCGGAGCTGGGACTGCGGATTATCACCCCTCCATGCCCCGCGCGAGGCATTCTGAGACGGAGCTGCAGAAGAAACAGCGCAGCGCTGCTGCAAGGCACTGGCAGATGATCATGATTTGAAAGTCAAGGATAGGAGAAGCTGACTACTATTGCAGGAACGGGTCTGTCTCGTCCATCAAGGAGATTGTCAACAACCTCAACAATGCCGCCTTGGATACCGACGTCGGTTCGTAACTTGCACATCGTCCCAGAGTCAACATCCCATCCGTCCCCTGGATAGCCCCCTTGAGCGGAACTACGTCTAACTTGAATATATCAGAGGTCGTCGTCTCCCCTCCTGCGCTCTACCTTCAGCTCGTCCGAGACAGCCTCCGGCCTGGCATCCAAGTTGCTGCCCAGAACGTCTTCGACAAGCCAAACGGTGCCTACACTGGTGAAATATCCGTCTCTCAACTCAAGGACAGCAACATCAACTGGGTTATCCTGGGCCACTCTGAACGTCGTACCATTCTCAACGAGTCTGATGAGGTTGTCGCTTCGAAGACCAAGTATGCCACCGACAACGGCGTCAGCGTCATCTGGTGCTGCGGCGAGAGCCTCGAGGAACGCGAGGCTGGCAAGACGGTCGATGTTGTGACCAAGCAGCTCGAGGCCCTCAAGGCCCAGATCAGCGACTGGTCCAAGGTCGTCGTCGCTTACGAGCCCATCTGGGCAATCGGAACCGGCAAGGTTGCTACCACTGAGCAGGCTCAGGAGGTGCACAAGGCAATTCGCCACTGGCTCAAGAGCGTTAGCGACCGGGTGGCCGACGAGACCCGCATTCTGTACGGTGGCAGTGTCAATGAGAAGAATTGCGGAGAGCTCAGCAAGCAGCCCGATATTGATGGCTTCTTGGTTGGTGGCGCGTCTCTCAAGCCTGGTTGTAAGTCCTCTCGCTTCCCATGCTCGATGTCTCATATTGTGGTTGAAACGGGCGTGCATCTGCTGACACACGGTTTACTACAGTCGTCGACATCGTCAACTGCAAGAAACAGTGACTGTCTCAAAATCCTGAACTCCAACTCGTCGATCCTACGAATGTGACATGAAAAAGTAGTGCTTACGAAAAATATGGCATTGGATAACAGATTTAAGTCTCTGCATTTGTGTGATGCAATAAATGTGATCGACTTGCCAAACATGACCTGCAATCGTTTCGTAGGCTCTCCCCTGTGTGCCTTGATATCATGCATTACAAAACAAGACTTTCCAAAGTCTAGGCATCGCAGCTGCTCTATGCTGAAATAATATATATGCCTTCTTGTCGTACCAATAACACATAGCCGGCAACCTCTTTCATCCTATTGACATGATGCAAATTTCAACCCTACTTCATCTCTAGGATGGAATCAAAGAAACATTTATACGACTCTTCCCATTCCGTGGTACGGAGACCAGATACCTCTGACACTTGTACTGGTGCTCGTCACTGCCTTGTTCGTCCTCTTTAGCTTGTCACCACTGGCGTCGCGTAACAGCTCCATCTTTTGTAGAATCTCGTATGGCGACAGGTTTCGCACGCAGATTGGTTTGGTGCGTCCATTGATGTAGTGACCGATGATGACCGGATGTTTGCCTGGTTTAGGCGAAATGGCGAATTCGATTTGTGGGTTCGCCGCAGCGAATTCAGGGAGCAGAGACTTGATGAAACCGCTGAAAAGTATCGTCAGCCATGAATTTTGGGTTTATTGAGGTTCTGTTGCAAAAACACACGGAACTCACTTCATGCCCTTGGAGCTGCCGGCCCAATCGCAATAGTGAAGATCCATCTTCTTGCATTGGAGGATGAACGCACCGACGCCATTCTATTCAGGTATCAGCGTTCTGCCATGAGTCAATAAGTCTCTCGCGTTTTTCATACCTTGCCAGTTGCGACGGCACGCAATGCTCTGACTGTCATCTTGTCCTGGCAACGCCCAACCGTCACAGAATTCAACGACACACCATGGGGAGATGTCACGAATCACGGACCCTCGAAAAATGGAAGCTCACGCTGGGGGTGACCAAACTCAGCTTAGCGCCACACCGGACTAGCATCGGCAAAACCTGACCTCCACCCACCGCTGTCTGTGTGTCTTAAAACAGGCGCCTGATAATTCTTAATTCTTGCGAGTCTCATGAATGAACATCAGGTGCGGCGCGTGTGGCACTTCATCATTTTTATTCAACGACTTCCGGTACGATATCGTTCTTTGGTCAAAAGCTCTGGCAAATGACTATTTGCATCTGAGTGCCGGCCTGTCGCCTCACCCGTCGTCATGACCGACAAACTTCCACCCAATTTGCTGGCCCTTTTTGCGCCCCGACCTCCGTTGCGATGGGTCGAACCCCCAGACTATGCGCCCGAGAAACGCAAGACGGCTGCTGTTGACGGTGTTGCAGCGCTTCTACCCGAGTTGCAAGAATACAAAGAGACAGATGTGTATCATCCAACCGAGAGTTGGCTCGAGGCCAGGGATAGGAAAAAGCAGGAAAAGAAAGAAGCTGTTCAACATCTGTTGACGGAAGCTCCTAAACTCTGTGTGTGCAAACTTTTATTGCAAATTGCCGAGGCAGGCGCTGACAGTCGCAGATAACCCGAATGAGGATCCAAACATCCGTGGCGATGCGTTCAAAACTCTGATTGTTGCAAGACTGAGCTACGAAGCTGATGAGCGGGATCTTGAGAGGGAGTTTGGGCGATTTGGTCCTATTGAGCGCGTTCGTGGCCAAGTTTTCTGATGTTCTTCATGCTTGCGGGTACTGACTCTGCCCAGATTCGCATTATTACCGATACGCACGCGCACGAGAAGCCTAATAAAAAGAAGAAGGCTCATCGAGGGTATGCCTTTGTGGTATTTGAAAGAGAGAAAGACATGAGAGGTACCTGTGCACCCCCCAAACTCCCCTGAACAAATCCAAGAAATCGAGCACGGCTTTTTCTGGATACAAATCTTTGAGATGTGGCCCTCAGGCTTGCCGATATCCTTGGTAACGCATCGCGAGACTCAAGAAGCCGGGCCCTCAGGCTTGCCCGGTCTCAAAAACCTTTGTGCTTTTTTCTTCTTCCCAATCCTCCGACCTATCACCTCAACTGGTAAAGTATATATATGGTAAGAGTTGCTAACACTTGCGCCACATTGGCGCGACTACCTTGTAGCCGCTTTGGACTCTTGCGATGGCATTCGCATAAAAGACAGACGGGTGAAAGTCGATGTTGAAAGAGGGCGAACTGTTAAGGGATGGAAGCCTCGTAGATTGGGCGGAGGTCTTGGTGGTCGCGGCTACACCAAATCAATGCCTTCCCGACCTGGAGGACCTGGTGGATTCGGCGGACCCGGCGTCGGTGGCGGCTTCCGAGGGGGGTTTAAAGGCTTTGATGGCGGACGAGGCCGTGGCGGGTTCCGTGGCGGGTTCGGCGGCCGTGGAGGCGGCGGCGGCGGCGGCGGTGGCTTTAGAGGAGGTGACCCCGGTCCTCGAGGCGATAGAAACGGCTTCGGCGGAGTGCCCGGCGGAGTGCCCAGCGGAGCACCTTCTGGTCCTGGAGCCGATCGCAGAAATGGCGATCGTGGCTTTTCTGGTGGGTATGACTCGAGAGGTGGACGAGGTTTCGAGGACAGACCTAGTGGTGGTGGACACCGCGACGGTGCTCGACAAGGCGATCGTGATGGCGGTCGTCGCACCGGCAGCAATATGGAACCTATCGGACGCCGTGACGGTGGGTACCGCGAACGGGATCGCGACCGTGATCGGGACCGTGATCGGGACCGCGACAGGGAAAGAGACAGAGGCATTCGTGACTATGACCGACCGCGTGATGACGATAGCCGGAAGCGTGGCTATGAAGGTGGTCATGAGGATCCTAGAAAGTTGCGGCGATACTGAGTGTCGGCGCTTTAATTTCTCGGGTCACGAATCCGATATGCTTGCAAGAAAAGTTGAACGCATCATGAGAGTTAAACACGATGGTGGAGATTCGAACATGTTGCTCTTTTCTCGAATCGAAGGGGTTTCAGGCATTGATCTCACGTCCTGTACTTGGTTTGGACGCCCTCCACTGCCTGGTGTAAAATCTATACGAAATCCGCTGCGTATCAAGGTAATGGGCCAGGCGAGGATGCCATTCGGTGGAAAAGGTAATTTTGGACTTGTACCCTTTTTTTTTTTTTTTTTTCTGTCTCTTTTGTTCCTTTTTTCGCTTTTTTATATTAGTAGGTTAGAGAGACAGAAATTTTGCGCGTAGCAGCACATGGTGAGTGGCTACATTGTTATCCATATTATCGAGGTAAGGTCAGAGGGAAGGCACATTTGTGACTACTGACCAAGTTTTCTTTTTGTTTTACCGAAAAGGGAAAAAAGGGGGAAGAGGAAAACGAAAAGTAGAGGAAGATACATCTAGATGATTGTGTAAAGGAAAGATACACGGCGCCAGGGTTTGTTACTTGTAGGGGAAGTTCGAATAGGCGCTACGACAAGGCGACTGACATGCAGGAACTTACGTAGTCATGAGGAAGAAAAGCACATGCACTCGTAACAGATTATGTATCAAGTGTTTTTGATGAAAGTCACACTGGATATTGTTTATGGATTTACCATAAAACACAGATGTATTGAACCCGCCGTATACCTAAACCGTTAAACGCCTAGATCAATCCGTGTGAAATATCAGGGGCGGCTGTCGAAATTCGCCCGTTGCATCTACATTTCAAATCCGTAATAAAGAATTCAGACATAAAGTAGACATAAAGTAGCAGTGGTTTCCTGTTTCTTGTAACCCCGCGGCCTCTTTTATGCAGGTCGTATTCATATTAATTTTTTCATTTCTTTTTTTTTTTTTCCGTCACGTCTACCTCGTTAGTCTTCATCGACGCCCTCCATAGCGCTTGCGTCCACTTCTTTGACTTCGCCGCTTGCTGCGCTCCAGTAGCTGTGAGGTAAAGCAAACAATTAGCACATGCGTCCCCGTTTCATATTTTTCCTTCTGGTTATTTATGAAAATACAGAACAGAGAGGAGAGGGGGAAGAACCTACGCCAAAAGCTTGACCTTGAATTCAGAAACACACATCCCAAATAGCTTCAACAAGCGAGTCTGTCTCGAATCCAGTACATCCCCTTCCCTGCAGACGACGTATCCCTCTCCCTCGCCACTCTCGTCCCCCAGGACGACCTTGCCCTTGACCATGCGCGTGGGGACATTGAGCTTGCGCAGTTCGGGCTCAATCGTGTGCGTGAGCGGCACGTCATACTCGACGGGGACCTCCCCGGCCGTGGCGTAGACGACGCCGGCGGGGATGGTAAAGTCCCGGGGCGAGGTGGCGCCCGCGCGGGCAAAGTCGACGGGGGCGAAGCCGGCAAAGTAGTCGAGGACGGACTGGACGGGGCGGTTCGTGAGCAGGAGGCCGACGGTGCCGCTGAGGTACGGCGTCAGGTCCTGGATGCCCGGGGCGGTGGCCTCGGAGGGGGTCTGGCCCAGGGCCTTGGCCATGAGCTTGGTCTTTCCGAAGAAGAGTCTGCAGTCGTTGAGCTCGTGGCGGACGTCCTTGAGGGCGCTGTTGCGCATGTTGTCTACGCTGAAGACGAAGCAGTACTGGTATTCGGGTACGGCGTCGCGGATGTTCTGGAAGAGCTTGTCCTTTTGTTCGCGCGTCTTCTTGGAGACTTGGGTGAGGTGGAAGGTTTTGGCTCGTCGTGACTTGGGCATGGTGGGCGGGCGGGCTCTCGCGGAGGGAGGATTGGCTCGGTTTTTTTGGGGGTTTTTTTTTTTTTTTTTGGCTTATCGAACAAAAGGACAGGAGAAATTGCTATGCGGCGACTCGGAGATGATCCTTTTCGGTGCAGTTGGCTTACACAGCTCTCGGGCCTTGGTTGAGCTTGAGGAATGGATTCGAGATGCAGAGGCTCTTGCTGGTCAAAGGCTGTCTGTCTATGTGCTAGGTGGGATGAGGGGAACATGATGTGAGGAAGAAGAAAAAATGCCATATCGATAAGATAAGAGTTTCGAGATGGCTTTTGTGGTGTTGGATTCGATCGAGATTAGCGTGCGCCCCGTGTGGCTAGCCAGGCTGCCTTTAACCACCCCGCAGTCCATTTTTCTGGCATGCAACGCAAACAAACAAACAAACAACCACAGAGCTTCATGAACAAGCCATCATGCCCTTGTCCGTGACTCCATGTCTTACAAGCCCGTGAGACGCTACAGCGGTAAAGGGCCATTGACCTGACATATTGTCCTATTTTCACATCCTGTATGGGCAGACATGTCGCCCCCTTTCCCATGGAGTGGAGCGGCGTCGACGCGGCTGCACATCATGAAAATGTGAGGAGGACGCCTTGCCTTTATGCGTTGGGTTTCCGCGTTGGCTGATGAGCCATCTTGGTGTCTTGTCCTGTGGAAGAAAATGTCTCGGCGGAGAGAAGCCGATTGGTTTTGGGTCAGGCAACCCCCATGTCAGCACTTTGCTGCGGGATGGTGCAAGGCAGATGAAGTGGGTAGATCCTACGACGACGGCATGAACTCGTTTGCCAACAGTTCATGGCAAACGGGTGGTTGGCATTCGTGCCGAGTGCGTGCGAGAGGTTTCCTGCTTGTCTGATCTTGAAGTCTTCATCATTACCCCATATTTGTTTCACGGGCGAGCACCAGCAGAGCCAGGTGCAAATTGCACAGATATTTTTCATAAGCCTGCGATGGAAAGAACAAAGGCTCTTTCTTTCTTTACTCGGTTCGTCAGAGTAGACAGGCTATTTCACCAGTAGGCATCTCATGCAGAGGTGGTCCTTTGTTGTCCTGCTTTAATCTAACAGGTACCCTATATGTCGGTCCGGAACGTCGTGACTTTTCTGCTGCCGTCCGTGGTTGGTAGGACTTGCATGCTTTCCTCGAATCCTGTCCATCATTATACGCTTGCTCACAGGCCTGTTCAAGGCGCGAAAAAAAAAAAAAAAAAAAAGTACCAACTGCCTAGATGTAGAGAGTTTACCAAAGGAAAAAAAAAGAAGAGGAAAAAAAGGAGAATTCCAGAATATTCACCAAAATATCAAGACCGTAGACAAACAACTTACATATGTTAGTTAGGTCTGCTGCTGCTCGTCTGTTTGGTCTCTCGTGTGGACCCATATTTCCTTCCCGACCACTAGGTCAAGGTAGACCCCAAACGAGACGAGAGTCGAAGGCCACAGAACGCCGCACGGACCAACTGGCACTTGACGATGACCTTTCGTTGTTTTTTTTTTTTTTTTTTTTTGCTTGGTCCTGTCCACTCCTCTTTATTCAAGACTCAACGTAGTTTCTCAATCGCATCACCACCACCACCAGCACCTTGTCCCCCCCCCCTCTTCCCGTCTCTCTCCCAACCGCTGCATCATCGGCATCAACTGGCTCTTCTTCCGTCGCAAAGTCAACCCTTCCCTCCATCTCTACAATCGCGGTCGTATCCACTTTATCGGCTCTCCCCATCCATCCTCGTCCAGTTGGCCACCTCCGTCAACAGGTGCCAATCTCCATAGCAATTTCCGCCTTTACGACTCATAGCCTTGGGACAGAGGCACCGGGGATAGCTTGCACACTCGTCGAGCTCCAAATCTCGCCAATATCGAATTCCCCACTTCGACATCAGCACCTCTGCGATCGATTTTATAGCCCTGCAGTCCAACCTCTCTTTCCCACATTCGACCCAGGACAATAGCAGCCATGGCTACGAACGGTAACTTTGTCCAGCAGGAACAGTACAAAAATGGGGAGCACGCTACTTCTGGAGGTCCAGATCCCGATGCCACCAACAGTAATCTCTCCAAGGACGAAGTAGGCTGGTACTTTGTCGAGCAATATTACACAACCTTGAGCAAATCACCCGAAAAGCTTCACGTAAGTTTGTCCTTGACCATCTTGCCTGATCTCCGCGAATCCAGGCTAACTTGATCACTTTGCATAGCTCTTCTACAGCAAGCGCTCTCAGTTTGTCTACGGTCGCGAGGCCGAAGTGGCAAATGTGTCTGTTGGACGCCAGGTACGAGATTCCATTTCTTTTCTTCAGCTTAGTAGTATCAGTCCAGTTAATTGCGTCGTCATTGTTTAACAGCAAATTCAAGAGCGCATCAAGGCTCTTGAATTCCAAGACTGCAAAGTCCGAGTCTCCAATGTTGACACTCAGGCATCATACGACAACATTGTAATACAAGTTATTGGTGAAACCTCCAACAATGGTGCCGAACCCAAGAAATTCGTCCAGACCTTCGTTCTTGCACAGCAACCCGCTGGGTACTTTGTGCTCAACGACATTTTGCGATATATCAGCGAGGAGGAAGAGGATGGGGCCACCGAGTCCGCCGAGACTGCAGCCGACCTGCAGGAGCCCGCACCAACCGCCGCAGAGCCCGAGTCCAGCAAGGAAAATGGCAAGGAAGAGCCCAAGCTCGACGCAGGTGCCGTGGATGAGAAGCTCAACGAGGCTGCTACTGCTCAGAAGGAGACTCCCTCCACGAATGGCGATGACGTTGCTGCCACTCCCAAGATTGCCGAGGCCAAGTCTGAGCCCGTTGTTGAGGCTGCTCCCGAGGAAACCGCCAAGGAGACTGCGGTTGAACCCGAAAAGCATGAAGAACAAATCTCGACCTCTGTCACTAAGCCCAGACAGGAGGCCCCTACTGCCCCTGCTGTCGCTCCGGCTCCATCACCGGCTCCGGCTCCCGAGCCAGTCATGCCTCCGAAGCCGATGACCTGGGCCAGCCGCGCTGCTGCTGCCGCTGGGCCTCGACCGGTGGTCCCCCTACCTAAGACTGCAACCTCCCCGGCGCAAAGCCATAACCGAATTCCCGCGGCCGCGCCTGCTGCCACCGCTGCTGCTGCGACTGCACCGGTTGGTTCTCCTGCCGCACCTGCCATCCAGCCAGCGGCTGTTACCTCCCCTGCCTCGGAGACAGCCACCAAGGAGTCATCTGGATGGCAGACGGCGGGTGTTGACTCCAAGCGCCATAATCGACCCCAGTCCATCTCTGCTAACGTCACCGAGAAGGAAGGGACTCTTGGATATGTGAAGTTTGTCAGTGACAAAGTTCAGGACGCTGATTTGCGCAGCGCCCTGGCTGCGTGCGGGGAGTTGGCCTACTTTGACATCAACCGGCAAAAGGTATGATGTACTTGCATCTCGACGCAAATTGAACGAAGAGCAGACGTGGCTAACTTGAGACTGCATAGAACTGCGCTTTTGTTGAGTTCAAGACTGTGGAGGGCTACCAAGCTGCCGTTGCTGCCAATCCTCATCATGTGAATGGCGTTGACATCGTGGTGGAACCTCGACGACCCAAGTCCAGTGGCTATGCAGGAAACAATTTCAACACTAACCGAGGTAATGCCTCGGGCGGACGTGGTCGTGGGGGCGCCGACGGTAATCGTAATGCCCAGGGGAGCCAGCGCGGCAACTTCTCTGGTCAGCACCGTGGCCGGGGCGGCGCTGCTCGTGGCCGTGGTGGTTCCCATGCGAACAATGCTTAGATGATGGACAAGCCAAAAACTGTTGGAACTCGAATGTGCCACGCCAGGCTGAGCAATCTGCGGGGCAGAACGGCCATGAGATATGAAATCATTGGTGTGAATGAGTAGTTGAAACCGGGGCCGTGTTTCGGGTTGGAATCAGCACTGGCGTAAACGGTGGGACCTTGCATCAGGATTACCCTTTGTTTTCTTATTTTCCGCCTTTGTATTCTTTTCCATTCCTCTTACTCTTTTTCGTGGACTGCATTTCGCGGCTTATTATGCATTATCTGGTAGCCTGGTATGGTGGGGACGCAACGACCACAAAGAAAGCAGACTGCATGCGGCTCAACGCCCCCCCCCCCCCCCCCCCCCCCGAAAAAAAACGACGACGACAACAAAAACAACAAAAGAGGGCTCGCGAGATTCTTGCACAGCTGTTAATGGAGGACGACTATGTCAACAGTTCAAGTCATGTACGAAGAGAATTAAGGACGGAGAAGATGGAAACAGGAACAAGATAAGTCAGGGCCTTTGAACGAAGGCGTAAAGTAGTGTATTTTTCGAGGTGGCCTTTGGAGGGTGATGGAGTCGGGATGGAAAACTATTTGCTTTCATGTATCTTATCTGATTTTCTTTTTCTTTTTTCCTTATTTGGAGGTGATGCCAGACATGGGAAGCAAAGGATGATTAAGTGGGCAAAGAGTATCGTCAATTCCTTGAATTGAAGGCGGGGGTGGTTCCAAGATAGCATAGCGTCTGGAGGCGGCAATGGCTGTTTTTTCTGTACAAGTAGTTGGTATTCAAGCATGTGGAAGTTGAAGGAAGTATCCATGGCAAGAAGCGATTTATGCGTGTTGGATGGTGGAGGGCGACTTGTGACACAGGTAGGTGGGTACCAGGTAATATAAATACTATTAGGTGGTAGATGGCAGGATTTACTGTTGGGTTGGTACTTGGGCAAGGAGGTACCGTACTGGACTAGGTACATAGGTACCTAATTCAGTGTTGCATAATAGTCCCTATAGCTAGCTACTTACTGTTTTGTTCATGCAGGACGAGGCCGGCAAGAGGGCAAGCCAATGCACCACTGCATATCTCATTGGGTCTGAGATTACGTGGCGTGTGATGAACTGAGTGGTTGACAAAAGGGCCGTTGGTTTTCCACAGGCAGCTCGGCACAAAGAAGAAGGGGGACTCGGGACTTTTGTTGGGAAATCAGGCGATTGTGGTTTTGCAATTTGGGGGGAGTGGTCTGGCAATTTGCGGGAAAGAAGGGGGCGCTATGGATGTCTTTTTATTTTTTTTTCTGTCCTTGCGCAGTAACCGGTTTTTTCTGTCGTTGCCATTGTCAAGGCTCGGAATAGGTAGGTAGGTAGGTAGGTAGGTAGTTGCAGTGCCTCTCTTCCCTGTTGGTCCGCAGCGACATGAGACGGCACGACATGCAGCGTGTGCTGCCCCGAAGACCAACCCACGGACATACGGACATGGATATACCCTGCGGCCCCCCACCGAGTGAATACCGCATCGTCAATCAAGTTTGTGCTGTGGAAAAACAAGAAGAAGAAAGAAGAAGAAGAAAAGGAGGAAACTTGTGAACTTGGTTGTCATTGTGGGGCGGAGGCGGGCTGCTGGATGGAGGAACGGCAGACTGAGTCGTGTCCTTGTTCGGTTCGGCAAGAGAAGTGGACTAGAGTCTAGAGTGGACGGGACTCCATGCGTGCTGGAGTCTCCTTCCCTTCTGGAACAAGCACGACGCGGCGCCTTCCACTTCATTCCAGGACCATTTTCGATTCCGACTGAACATTGAACCTCGCTCCGGCGCCGCCTTCTTACCTACGTACATCATACATGGGATGCTGGACCCGCGGACCGATCGCGGGTCGTCGCCCTTGCTACCCCGTCTGTTTTGTCCACGGATGCGAGCATCGGGATTGCGCGGCCATAGCATCTGCATCTGTCCAGAGGCACCGTCGGCCTCGGAGCGCGTTTGAGGTCGCTCAAGGCCGCTTGTTTTTCACTTGGGGTGCGTGTTTCTCCACTCGGTGAAGCGGCATTTTGGCTCGATACTAAAAAAAGACAAAAACAAAAAAAAAACAAAAAAAAACCAAGGACTGATTGATACCTGAGCTTTCGCTCGTCGTCGTCGTCGTCGTCGTCGTCGTCGTCAAACGTGCAAACCACGATTCAAAACGGCCGCAGCTGTGCTTCAAAACCCGGACAAAGAGGTTCCGCCCTGATGATGGCGCCCCGTCTATTCTGAGCCATCCTACATACACACACACACACTCACATACAACATACCTAGCCAAAGTGTTTGCCCGTCTTGTTGTTGTCAGAGTCGCATTCCTGCACCCACTTCTTCTCCGCCTGGGTACTTGGTTGGAAGTACATTAGGGCCACTTCCCATCTGTTCCATCTGCCACCTTATGGCTCCGACCTTTTTCAAACTAGCAAACTCTAAACATCTCAGCCACTCTGGCACTACAAGCTCCCACGCATTCCTTTTTAGGACCATCGCGCTTCGGTTTTTTCATCCGAAAAAAAATTCCTGCTGCCACCTTCTTGGTCCCGTTTGGCCGCTAGCAAAAAGAACCACCGTGATCTGTCGTGAACCGCCGGGTGGCGGCACCACATTCTGCGACACTTGCCCAAACGCCGGCCATCACGCTGCCCTCCAGCGGGCGCCTACTGCCTACTGCCTACTTTTTTTGCTTCCTTATCTTCAGACTTTGGCTGCCTCTCGCCTTCTACCCGTTTGCTGACTGGCCCATCATGCCTTCTAGCGTGTCGCCATGATCAAACTTTCGCCAGAGTCCATCTCGGGACACTCGTGCGAGAGAAGACAAGATTGACTAGCTTGGCGTTCGCAGCTCTCGGGCGAGCCGCAGCCACGTCATCGTCCTTTTTATTTATTTATTTATTTATTTATTTATTTATTTATTTATTTATTTATTATTTATTTGTTATTTATTCTTTTTGTTGGTCTTAAATCCGAAACCCCCAGTCAACCTTGCCGTTCTGTTGTGACGAGGTCCCGGCACATACAAAATCGACACCGACACCGTCGCCCATGGATCGCCGCAAGGCTCCAGTCAGGGACCATGGACTCCCGGCTGCACCGTCTACGCCGCCTCTCCGGCCACGTTATTCCATGGAAGAGGACTTGTACTACAACCACGTTATGGGCTCTCCGCAACGCCGGCCATCGCAACCGCCTCGGTATGAGCCAAGTCCTAGCGACTCCGTTGGGGGCGAGCGTCAGGGTCAGGGTCCCGGTCAGGGTCCCGGTCAGGGTCGGCGGTCCGGGCAGCAAGTGTCAGTCTCCGACGAGGTTCAAGAAGGCCAAGGGTCCGTTCCCGAGTCACTTCCCAGCTACAAGAACTCGGTCCATCTCGAAGGCGTCTTTTGCAAGAAGCACGAAATTGAGAATACAACGAAACGGGCCGAAGACCGGCAATGGCACACCGTCTTTGTCTCGCTCAACGGCACCGCACTCAACGTATATACCGTGAAGAAGGACTGGGGCTGGGGCCGAAGCAGAGACGGTCCTTCGATATGCCCCGACAATCCTCCTTGGATCAGGAAGTCAAAGCTGGAAAAAAGTTATAGTCTCTTGCACGCGGATGCTGGCATTGCGGCGGATTATTACAAGTGGGTTTTTTTCCCCCTTTTCTTTGAAACCTTGCCTCCAAAACTTTCTTTGCCGTGAATAAGCCTGGCACCCTGAGAAGCAGCTGACACGTTGCACATGCAGACGACGATATGTCATTCGCGTCAGGGCGGAAACGGACCAATTCCTGCTCTCCTGCATCGAGCTGACCACCTTTGTCAAGTGGCTTGAGTGTCTATTCTCCGCCATTGACGTCGCGGCACCGCTCGAGGACCGGGACTTTCCACGAGACATGTCTGTTCCGCGGATCCAACGTATCCGGTGGTTTCGGGGCCAATCCCCCGCTCTACCTGGCTATGCTACTGCCGTGGAACAATACAGGCACGAGGAAACGTCTGCCACGACCAGTGCCGCGGACGAGGGAAACGAAACAGGAGCCACTGCTGCCGACGCTTCAGGCTCCCAATCGACGAGCAGCACGCCGCCGGTCCCCCAGACGCGGCGACCACTGCAAGAGACGGCAGCTACGCCTCCTCCAAGATTCCAGCCCATCATTCGCCGCATGAGCGCGGGCTCGCACACGAACCCCTCCATAGACCCGCATACGGGGAAGTGGTTTCCAGAACACCGCTGGTCAGAGGCGCACGATCTTTTGTATGCCAAGCTATGCTACAGCAACTTGCTGTTTCGAAGTCCGAGAAAATCAAACTACATCATCAGCAAGGGGAAGCAATGGTTTGTCGACTGGCGAACCGGCAAAATGGTCCGCGTGCTGCCTCCGACGTATGGCGAGATTGACTTTTTTGGGCCGTGGCAAGTCATTCACACGGAAAATCCCAGGATTTAAAAAAAGCAAAGCGGCCCCGACGCGGTTGCAACGAAGTGTTTTTGGTTTCCGGCCAGCATTTTGGATCTCACGGGCATGGTCACGTCGTTGCGTTGCGGGGGTGGTGGGTGAGGTGCCTGCTAGATGATGTAGGACCTGCTGGCGCCCATGTGTTCTTGGCGTGTGTGCCAAGCCCCGCCAGTCCACTTTTTGGCCATCCGCTTTTATTTCCGTCTCGTCGACTAGACTAGTCAAGTCTGGTTGTTCGTCGGCGGGGTTTCGAAATGGACTTTTGTACAAAGCGAGGGCATTTCGCTCGGCGCTGCATCGCATCTGCATCTGCATCTTTTCATCTTTCATCTGTTCTCTTTGTTTCCCAGGGCGGGGCGGCGCGACAGGACACACCCGCCGCACCGCCCGTCTTGTAGCACGAGTCATGGGTCATGGCATGGAATAGGCTCATTGGGCGGAGTTTTGCATGATTCCAACTTGGAATTGCCATGTTTATAAAAAATTCAAACCGAAGAAGAGGAAAGTGGACATGGAAAAGGAAAAGGAAGTGGCTAGATGGTATGGAATGGATATCTGTCGGCACACATGTACGTTGTACAGTTGTGACAAAGTCACGCAACGCGGTTCATGTTCTCACCACGTGCTTCCATGTTTACGCCGAGCCCACATGGTGCAATTTCGACAATGTTGTGCGTCTGCACATGGTGGTGAAGTGGATGAAAAAAAAACCAAAGCAAAGCAAATGCTTGAGGGTATCGTGTTGTATCGTAACGCAAGAACAGACGACGGCTTGCCTGTGCCCTCTCACCAGAAAGCACACGTATAGAAGACGGCATCCCGACGGCGGCATGGTGAAAGGGCCAATAGACAAGCAAGCAAGCAAACAAACAAACAAAGCTGCCGTCATCAGACTGCCGTCATCAGGCTGCCGTCATCAGACCGCCGTCATCAGGCTGCCGTCATCAGACCGCCGTCATCAGACAGCCGTGCAGAAACGTGGCATGGTGCCCCTATCCCCCGTGATCCCAACACGCCACGACACGCCATATTTCCACATTCCCCCACGCCTCCCCCGCAGGGGAAAACACCAGGCTCGTTTACATGCCCCGTCCCTCGCAAGAAGGCGACCACCACCACCGCTCACACATGCAGCCAGCCAGCCCGCCAGCCATGACCACGGCATACATGGCAAAAGCCAAGACCCCCTCACCGGCCAGAAGCCCCCACGGCCACAAGCTCGGCATCGACGGCCCTCGCCTCGCGCGCCAAGGCCCCCGCCACGGCCCCCAGCACGGCATTCGCGCCGCGCACGTCGTCGACGGCCCGCTCGAGGGCCCCCAGGAGGGCGTCGACCTCTGCGCGCTGGCCGCGCACGTGGTCGGCGAGGAGCGCGTTCTGCGCCTGCGTCGCGTGCAGGGCGGCGGTGAGGAGCGCGGCGTGGGCGGCGAGGCGGGGGTGGAGGTGGGCGGCGAGGATGTCCGGGGGGGGGAGACGATGGGGTCTTTTGCACGACGTGCCGTTAGAAGAAGAAGAAGCGTGAAAGGTGCATCCTGGACGGAAATGTGCGCGAGCGAGCGAGGTCCCCCCGCTTGTTTACCGCCGTAGGCGGCGGCTCGCCGCAGGCGGCCCCCGGCAGGGCCCCCGGAGGGATATATCAGAATACAGGATTGTTTATGCCGGGGGGGTTTGCCGCCGAAGGCGGGAGCTCGCCGCAGGCGGCCCCCGGCAGGGCCCCCGGAGGGAAACTTCCCTCGCTGGCCCTCTCGTCCTTGCTCTCCTCTCTCCTCGCTTCGTTTTTTTTTTTTTTTTTTTTTTTTTCCGGGG
>AFQZ01000409.1:0-40562 GCA_000222935.2 Aciculosporium take MAFF-241224
GTGATACCATTACTAATAACTTTAATTGATGGTTTCACAGGGTACGATATGCTACAGCAATAACGCGGGGGGGGGGGGGGTAACAAAGGTCTGATTTTTATATAGTTGTAATTATTTAAAGGGAAAAGAGGGGGATAATACAGAAGTGTAGTATTATAGCTATAGTACTGCCCTAGGTTACATAACATATTAATCTAGCTAATTAGGGCATGTATATTATGTATATAACCTATAATTCCCAGTTACTATTATATATCCCTTTTATTCTCTAGATAAGTAATTCTAATACTTACAAACTCTCTCTTTATTAAAAAAGAGAAATCGCTCTAAAATACATAAAAAATTAATAAAAATTAATAAATAAGCAAAAATTAATAACATTATAATACATAAGAAATATTACCTAAATAATTAACTTTTCTTAGTCTAGAGCATTCTTAAAGCCCCTTAAATCAATTACATTCGTATTTATTAAATTTAAACTCTTTGTTACACGCTTAATTTAATACTAGATTTAGCGGCAAATTCCTCCTAAGTAGCTTCGGCTTTAGCTTTAATGCTTAACATTAGTCTCTTTACCTAACCTTCTACTTAGATTTAAGCCTTATTCTTAGTTATAAAGGTCTTAAGACTTCTATTTAAAGAGGCTTTTATTATTATAGTAGCGAGGTTATTATAGCCATTTATTTATCGGATTTCTATGATTTCCCTTTGCTTATATAACTATTATGGCACCATAATATTAATTATAAGCCTTTTCTTCTTTATAGTGCCTAGTTTAATAATATACTTATATAATAAGAAAGAGTTAGTATATATTATAATTAGGATATTTAGCTTATTTAATTAATTAGTAATAATGCTTAAAGTTATACTTATTATATAAGTAATATTAACTCCTTAGACCATTCTATACAGCTTTAATACTAAGGCACTTCTTATAACTCTTTTAGATTTTGTATAGCTATAGGTTATAATGTTGCCTATAAGCGTAAATTTAGAGGCATTAATATTCTTTTCCTTATTACTAAGAATAATTATATAGCTAAGCTGTAAGCTAAGGTCTTTATTATTTATAAAGGAGCTATTAATAAAAACATAAAGGGAGGCATTTTCTAGTAAAAGAGGCATATAGCGAAGTATATAGCTCTAATTGTTAATTTGCCATTTAAGCCTCTTATTAAGCTTTGTTATATTATTAGGTTCTGGTTATTAACTTTAGGCAGTAACAGAAAAATCATAAGAGGCTTTAGGTTAGCAGATAAGGGCAATATATATACCTTAAGCCCTCTGCTTAACATATTAAGCTTAATTATCCTAGTTAACTTCTAACAGCTTCTTTCCTTATACCTTTTATTATAAGAAGAAGGTATTATTATTAGCTTTACTTAAAATACAACTATTAAACATTAACAGTATTAATTTCTCTAGGCGTTGTTTTAGCTTTGCAAGAAATCCGGCATTTTTTAACTTAATCTCTTTATAATTAAAGAATTTAGTATTACTAAGGCCTAACGTGTTATTAGTCTGTATTTTAATAAGTCTAAAATAAGAGCTTTTCTTTAAAAAAATAAGAAAACATAGGTTATAGGTAAAAGTAATTATTTAAAGCTTTTAATAATAATAATTAAAATATATTAACTACTAATATATACCTGCTTCTGTAATTCTATAAAGCAGCTTTATTATAACTATAATAATATCTAGCGGGTAAAGGTGTGCAATTTGTGCTAAAAGCTTTATAAGAATCATGCAATTAAGCTTTATTTATAACTATATATATGCTTAGGTAATATCCCTTAACTAAGCTATAATGCCTTCTCTTTTTAATAATAAAGTAAGAGTAACAATAAGCCTCTGGCTAGCTCTTTAAATTATTAGGGACTATATAAGAATAATCTCTTTCCTATAGTTACTATAGCCTTAAATAATATATCGTGATTTTTTATATAGGAAATTAGTTGCTTTACCCTTAATTTTATATACTATTTATAAACTAAAGAGTCTCTTACTTCCATGCTTTTAAGGGTTAAATTAAATAAATTTAAACATATTTCTTACTAGCAGAGCGTTAATCTTAGCCTTATTAAACAGTTTAAATGGTTCTCTAGGTATAGAGATCTTTCCTTATATATAAAGGTTAATTATAAGTTAAAAATCAGCCTTTTCTTTCTCTATAAGAAAAGCTTCTAGTTAAGGGTATTTCTAAGGTCTTTCACGGCCTCTTTATAGTGGATTTATAAGGTTATTAAAGGAAGTCTTATAAATAATTTTGTTAATCTCGGCGTTTTCCTAGTCTGGGTTATTTAGGCCTAGGCCTTGCTCTTCTTAGGAAGTTAAAGCTATTTTTATAGCTTTCTTATTTTAAGCTTAGTTATTCTTATAAGAAGTCTCTGCTTTTAGTAAAGTAATATATAGCTTAATAACTATAAATTAAAACTTTATAGGGCTGTTAGGCATCTTAATAATATAAGTCTCTCCTTTTATTAAAAAAAGCTTATATAGGCTAGTTTATTTACCTTTTTTATAATAAACTTATATATTAGAGTTTAAGGGAAGATTATATATTAGTAGGGTTATTAGGATATTTTAAGTATTAAGGGCATTATTAACTTAGCACCTTATAAGACTATATCTTACTTTATCTATTACTTT
The DNA here is from genome assembly GCA_000222935.2 of Aciculosporium take MAFF-241224. Taxonomy (NCBI): domain Eukaryota; kingdom Fungi; phylum Ascomycota; class Sordariomycetes; order Hypocreales; family Clavicipitaceae; genus Aciculosporium; species Aciculosporium take. The sequence continues at coordinate 2,656 of AFQZ01000409.1, forward strand.
TTAAAGTATCTTAGCCATTTAAGTAACTATAAAGCTTAAAGGGGAATTATTTATTATCCTTAAATAGGTTCTAAAGACTAAGAGGGTAGGGATAAGGCTATTTAGGCTAGCAGAGTTATTAACTGCTTTAATAGCTATTTAAAGCATCTGCTTTTTTAAGAGAAGACTATAAGCTTTAGTCTTAATAATACTATATGCTCTTTAAAAAGGGGCATAATATTACTTAAGTTTTCTAATACTATTATATGCTTTAACAGGGACTTCATTAATATTAATTAATAATAATTAAGCTAAATACCTAAATTTGCTAAAAGTAAAGTTTCTTTTAGCATTATGGACTATTTAGTCTAGGGGTCTAAGGTATATATTAATCTAATATTCCTTAAGGGCGTTCTAAATATGTTAAGCTTTTTATTATTAGGGTCTAAGAAAGTAAACAGCTTAAAATAAAGTTGCTAAGTTAATAATATAAAGGACAGGCTTCTTATTAATTTATATAATATTAATAAGGACCTTATAGTTAAATTTAAGATTATCTTTAAGGGTAAACTTAAATCTACTAAAAGCCTTAGTATTCATCTAGCATTAATAACAGGCATGTGTAATCTTTCTTATATTAGCTCTATTAAAATCTTCACTGGCTTTAGTAAGAAGGTCATGTAGTTAGTTAATTAAAAGATAGCTAAATTAATAATAAAGTTAGCGAATTTTTACTTTTAAGAGCATAAAGACAGCAGGCTCTTAGGAACTAATTATTTACTAAGGATATCCCTATTTCTAAATAATAGGTACTTTCTTTTCTCCTTAAATAAGAAGGTTCTTAAGATTATTAAGCTTAATACCTATTTTATTTATATTTATAATAAAATATAAAAAAGGCATAGTACTATTAAGAACATAAAAAGAAATTATACTAAAAATCATAGGAAGCTTTAAAATGCTATTTAAGGTTATACTTCTGGCACTAAAGTTAATAGTTTTCTAGTTAAAAGAAGGCTTAATTATAAGGTCTGTTATAAGATGTATTAAGGCTTTAACTTAACCTTAGCTAGCAGTTAAGATTCTAGCTACTTTAGTATTTAGAAGGATACTATAAAACGTTTCCATAGTATATTATAAATCCATAAGAAATACCTGCTATTATGTGGTTTTATTAGTATTATAGTTATAAGGGTCTTTAATAAATAATACGTGTTTAAAGGCATTATCTTATAGGAAATTTACAGTTAAGGCAGAAAAGAGAGGGAAATTAAGTGCTTATATAAAGAAAGTTATAAATATAAGGGTTTTTTATGCTTTTCTATTACTTTATGCCTTTTCTTTTTTAAAGGCAATAAATACTATGTTTTAAGTAGCTTTTTTATATTTATTCTTATTATTACTGTCTAGAGGTAATAACTCTTTATCTTTACCTTTAAATGCTTATAAGAATACATGAAATTAGCGTTTAGAAGGAGGGGATTTATACCTTTAGTTACTCTACTAAGTATTTTTTACTTTCTTTTATTTAGATATAAGATAGTTAGTTAACTAATATCTTTCTTTATAATAAATAAAGTATTTTTTAAATCTAGCTTTATTTTAAGGTTAGGAAGCTTATAAGTATTATTAGTTAGTAAACAAGACTATATTAGTACTTAGAGTAGTATTTTAAGGTTAATACTTGCTTTCTCTTATAATTTATTAGCTTATAGATGATTTTAAAATAGGTTTTATTATATCCTTTATTATAAGGTAGCAGTAAATATTACTAACTATGCCTTTATAGGTATTAGTTTAGATATAGGTTATCTAGTTAAATTTAGGGCTATCTTAAATAAATATTTTTAGTTAGTGCCTAAGTATTATATCTTTTTTAGAGGGGTAATAAAGACTATTAAATAGGTCTAAGAGCTATTAAATTATTAATTCTAAACATTTAAGTTTAGTCTTTATTAGATTTTTAGCTATAATATAATAAAACTTTATCTCTTAAAATTATATTTAGTAGAATTTTTAATTTTCTTTGGTCTTAAAGTTTTTCTTTATCTGCTTAGTTATTATATTAAATAAAATAAGTTTTCTGCTAAATTTCTTAAGGTAATACTTATAGGTATTGCCTGTAAGTATTATTAATAGTGCAAATAGGTATAACTTAAGTAAAATTCCTTATACTATATAAATATTCTTAAAGATTAGGACTTTAGAATATATAAAGTTAAAAAGTATACTAGAATACTTATTTTCCTTATTATAAACTCTAGTAAGAGAGTTTAAGGCTTTATAGTCTATATTAGTAATTTCCTTTAATATAGTTTATTATTTTAGGGGAGAGGGGATTATTATCTTTATTGTTATTTCTTTAGTAGGAGGGTTAGGAGGGTTAGGAGGGTTAGGGTAAGGTGAGGTTGTTATTAATATTATTATGTTAATGGTGTTATTTCCTGTCAGGAGCTTTCTATTAGAAAAAAAAACAGAATTATCTATACTAACTAAATTAGTAATTACCTGGTTAATTAGTCTTTATAATCCTTCTTATGTGTTAATCCCTTGATTTTAAAGAATATCTTAAAGTACTTATTAAACCTTAGGGGTAATCTTCTTAAAAATATTAGTATTCTATCCTTTAAAGTCTTCTTAATATATAAACAAAAACCTAGTACCTTACTAGTTACTAGATTTATATTAATTAATATAGTAAGTAAATTTATTATAAAATTTAGAAGTTATAGCTTTTTTAGGGTTAATTTCTTTATTAGCTTTAGCCTATTTCTCTGTAAAGTATTTAAAATACTTTTAGAGTTTTATAAAAAGGGAGTTTTAAATAGGTTAATTAGCTTTAGTAGTAAAAGTTAAAGCTATTTTTAGTGTTTTCTTTATAATAAATAGTAAAGAAGATACTTTAATTATAAACTAGTAGTAAATTAATAATAAGGAGTAAATTCTATAAAGAAACTTTCTTAATAATTATAAATAAGTAGTAAAAGTTAATAATAATAAAAGAAGTTGCTTTTAGGTAGCATAAACAACGGATTCTATGCAATTAAATTAATAAGTGCGTTATATTAGAAGTTTATCTTTTCTGTTAATTCCTAGCCAATCTATAGTTATAACAACTACTAATTAGTAATGGTTTTACAGGGTATGATATACTATAGTAATAACGCAGGGAGGGGGGTAATAAAGGTCTGATTTTTATATAGTTATAATTATCTAAAGGGAAAAGAGGGGGATAATACAGAAGTGTAGTATTATAGCCATAGTACTACCCTAGGTTACATAACATAGTAATCCAGCTAATTAGGGCACGCATATTATATATATAACCCATAATTCCCGGTTACTATTGTGTATCCCTTTCATCCTCCAGATAAGCGATTCCAACATTAATAATAATAATACTAAGACCTATAATTATAAAAAGAAAAGAAACTTATTAATAATAAGAACTATTTCATTATAGCTAATTAAAAACAAAAGAAATTAAATAATATACTTTAGAATAGAATTTATATAAATTATAATTATATTTCTAATTATTATAAATATATAAGGAGCCTTAAGCTAGGGGTAGAATTTATTAATAAGGCATAAGAATTAATAGATAAGGCATAAGAATTACAAATATATAGGTTACAGCAGGTAATTAGTAAAAATTAAATAATTTTAAATAATTTTACTATAATTTAGTATAGAAAAGCAGAAAGGAAGAATTAATAAAAATAGTAATTATAATAATATATATATTTTTTATTTCAAAGGTTATTTTTAATATATTATAAGTTAGTATTAGGCTTATAATAGCTCTAACTATTTAATCTTTTTAATTTTTATATGTAAAAGAAATTTTATATATATTTAGTATATATTTACTATTTTAGCTAAGGGGTAGTATTAAGGTATTTATTAGCTTTATAAGTCTATATAGTAGGCCTTTAGGTCTTAGGTGCCCTAAAGGCCACATACACATTCCGGCCACGTAGCTTGTTAGCTATAATAACAACACACACCCTTTATCACATAATATAATAATTTAGCTAATTAGAGCATATGTATTATATATATAACTTATAATTTCTAGTTACTATAGTGTATTCCTTTTATCCTCCAGACGAGCTATTCTAATAGTATTCTTTTCTTTATTTTTAGATAATTTTATTAATAAAAATTTATAATCCTTTAAAGCATTTATATTTAAAATACTTATAAAGTCTTTAGAAATATTTACTCTTATACCTTTAGTAGTTTTAATATTATTTTTATAAAAGAAGTCTTAAGGGTATATGTTACTTTTTTTTAAAAGTATTTTTTATTTAATTTTTATAATCTTATTGAAAGTTAATAAGAAGATTATAATCTTTTGCCTAGTAAAGAAGATAGTAGTTAATTATATATATAATTTAATTATTAATTTATTAGTAAGTAGCTATATTTATATTAATATAATTTACTAATTTAGTTTAATTTTAAATTAGGGTTAAGTTTTACTTTTAAAGCTTTAAAGGAAAAGTATTCTTAAGGAGGTTTTTTTTTTAAATATCCTATTAAAGTTATTTATTAATGTTAGTTTTTTTTTTATCTTAGGCTAAAGAAAAGGCTATTATTAACATAATTCTTTTAAGCTTTATAGTTAGTATTAATTAAAGCTATTATTATTAATTCTATATATATAATAGTAAAGATCTTATTTTAATTATAAATAATTTAATAGTTAATAATAAGGGATAAAATTTACAAAGAAACTTTATATTATTATAGGTAATTTAATAGTTAATAATAATAGAAAAGTAATTATTTAATTAGCATAATATTAGATTTTCTTATAAATATGTAAATAAATATATTATTAGATACATCTTTTTTATTAGTAAACTAGTAAATTTATAATTAAATAGTAACTACTAATTAGTATTAGTAATATATAGGTTATAATTATGCTATAGTATAAAGAGAGGGGGGGTAATAAATTATATTAATCTTTATTTTCTAAGTAAAAGGAAAAAAGAAGGATAATATCAAAGTTATAGTATTATAGTTATAATACTATGCTAGGTTATATAATATAGTAATCTAGCTAATTATAACATTTATATTATATATTTGACCTATAATTTATAGTTACTATAGTGTATCCCTTCTATTATCCAGATAATCAATTTGAATAATAATTTTATATATTTATTAGTAACTCTAGCCCTAAGAAAGTAAGTAAGGTAATATTACTTATAGCTAAAACTAAGCAGACTTTAATTTAAGCCTATACTATAATTATAATAAGAAATATAAGTTTTTCTTTCTATTTAAAGATTTTTTCTATATTAGTTAAAAGACAATACACTAAAATGTAGCCTAGCTATTTAAAGGAAATTAATAATTGTTAGAATCGCTCGTCTGAAAGATGGAAGGGATACACAATAGTAACCGGGAATTATAGGTTATATGTATGATATATGTACCTTAATTAGCTGGATTATTATATTATATAACCTAGGATAGTACTATGGCTATAATACTATACTTTTGTATTATCCCTCTCTTTTCCCTTTAGATAATTATAAGAAGATAGAAATCAGACCTTTGTTACCCCCCCCCCCCATGTTATTGCTATAGTATATCGTACCCTGTAAAACCATTACTAATTAGTGGTTATTATAACTACAGATTAGCTAGAAATTAACAGAAAAGACAAACTTCTAATATAACGCACTTATTAATTTAATTACGTAAAATCCATTATTTGTGCTACCTAAAAGCAACTTTTTCTATTATTATTAACTTTTACTACTTATCTATAATTATTAAGAAGTTTCTTTATAGAATTTACCCCTTATTGTTAATTTACTACTAGTTTATAATTAAAGTATCTTCTTTACTATTTATTATAAAGAAAACACTAAAAATAGCTTTAACTTTTACTACTAAAGCTAATTAACCTATTTAAGACTTTTTTTTTATAAAACTCTAAAAGTATTTTAAATACTTTACGGAGAAATAGGTTAAAGCTAATAAAGAAATTAACTCTAAAAAAGCTATAACTTCTAAATTTTATAATACATTTACCTACTATATTAATTAATATAAATCTAGTAACTAGTAAGGTACTAGGTTTTTGTTTATATATTAAGAAGACTTTAAAGGATAGAATACTAATATTCTTAAGAAGATTACCTCTAAGGTCTAATAAGTACTTTAAGATATTCTTTAAGATTAAGGAATTAATAAATAAGAAGGATTATAAAGACTAATTAACTAAGTACTTACTAATTTAGTTAGTATAGATAATTCTGTTTTTGTCGGAATCGCTTATATGGATGATGGAAGGGATACGCTGCATTAACCAGGAATTATGGGTTGCATATAGAATGCACGCACCCTGATTGGCTGGATTATAGGTTATGTAACCTAGGGCCGTACCGTGGCTATAACACCACACCTCTGTATTATAGCCTGCTTCTTCCCCTCTTTTAGAGACATAGATGAATTGAATATTAAACCCCCTCCCTTATATTTATACTGCAGCATACTTATAACCTAAGCGCTACTAACACTAATTAGTGGTTGCTAATAACTACAGATTTGTTAGGTTATACCTAGAAGAGACTTGTCTAAACGCTTTTACTTACGTAACTATAAGAAATTCTAATGTTATACTAACCAAAGGATTATTTCTTTAAATCATTAACTATTAAATCGTTTATAATTATAAGAAGACTTAACTCTTATAGATCTTCTCCCTTATTATTAACTATTACTTGTTTACAATTAAAACCAGATCTTTACTATTATTCACAGAGAACTAATGCTAACCGCTTTAATTAGTACTAAACATAAAGCCTAAAACACTAAAATGTCTTTAAGCTAAGGAAAAATAAATGATTTTAATAAATAACTCTAAAAGGATGTCTATAGAAAAGAACTTTTAAAGAGCACCTTACCCTGAAAACTTTATAAGCACTGTCTAATTCTATCCTTTAATTAGACTAAGTTAGTTAACAATATTAATATTAATACAGCTACTAAACAACAGATTAATGACCGTATTATATATACGATTAACTACTATATTCTTAATAAAGGAAAAGGGTATAATCTCCTTATTAACTTCTAGTAAGATTATAAAAATTAAATAAAGGATACTTTTAATAAAATTAATAACAACCTTAAGTATACCCTTTATGATTACCTTAATAATAATAGTGTTAAAACAGCCAGAGGATTGAGATTAAACGTCTCTAAAGATCTTGTTAATATCTTAAACATTAACCCTAACATAGAATACAAACCTTTGCCGGAAAAAGCAACTAGGAAAGGAGAAGAGATTTAATAACTTGAACTTTCTAATAATAAGAACTCTAATAATAAAGATTTTCATTTAACTAAAGACCCTCCCCTAGAACTATAAACCCTAACCAGAACACTTTCTAATAGTAATCAAAAAGCCCTTAATACTCTTAAGAGACTTTACTAAAAAGAAGAATAATATTCTAGAGAAGTATATAACTTTATTAATAAGAAGTTACTATATTTTAAAGAGAAATATTCTTAAGCAGGAGTTTCCCCCTTACTTTATCCAAAAGCCTTCCCTATTATACTTTAAGGTAAAGCCTATACATACCTCCTTAAATACTTTAGAGCAAAGATAATCCTATTTAAGGAGATGACTCAGAATATTAGAAATCACTTTAAAACACCTAAGAATAAAAGCTTCTACAAAACACAATTTGCCGATCTATGCCTTTGCCATATTATTATAAAACATCTAATAAAGAATAAGTTAGAATGCTTAGAAATTCTTCTTAACCGACTTATAAAGATATTTAATAGCCTTTATAACCCTCTTAAATAAGATACAATTCTTCTTTATTAAGTACGACAAGCAATAGAAAATAACAACGATTTCTATAATACTAAATTTAGGAATGTGCCAACCTTTAAAGGATTTGTTAGTAATCTTCAAAATTACCTCTTAGCAATAAACATACCACCAACCTTTATAAGTTAGTTACTAACAACTACTAATAACAATTCAACTGCCCTTATTGCCCGGTCTACAGACCAAAACACTAACACAGCAATATTTACAAACCGACGCTATTTACAAGCTATATATCATAAAAAACCTTAAGCCAGAGCGAGCTTAAAGAAATGCTTTATCTACTATAAAGAAGAATACTAGTTAACTAACCATCCTGCCTCTAAGCAAAAGAAAGTAAAAGCAACTTAATAAAATAATAAAAAACACTAAAAACCACCCTCTAAACACTAATACTATGCATTCCTACAGGCCTATAAAGGCAAAATAGCCCAACTTACTGCTACTAATAATAGCAGTAAGGACGAACATAAAAAAGCCGCTTAGAACGCCGCTTTCCTCACTACTAATAAAAAAGAGAAACCAGATAATAAAGAGGCTTATAATACTCTCTCCTTTATAGCATTCTTTATATAAGCACCAAATCCCCCACTCTTTTCCCAATTAACCGTAAACTTCTTACAGGATAATGCTTTTAAACATGCCTTATTTCTTAAAGACCCCTATAACCATAATACTAATAAACAACCTTAACAACACATGTATCTTATAGATATAAGATATACAGCGGATACATTTCATAGTATACTTCTGGATACAGGAGCATTAAGAATTTCAACTGCTGGCCAAGGCCAAGTTAACACTCTGATGAAAATTATAAAGAACCTTATAATTAAGCATTCCTTTAACTAAAGGACTATTACCTTTGGAGCCAGTACTGCGACTTTAACTAGTATTTTAAAGCTTCTGACGATTTTTAGCATAATACCTTTCTATATGCTTAATAGTACTATACTGTTTTTATATTCTATTACAGACATGGATAGAATAAGTGTTAAACTTAACAATCTTAAGAATCTTCTAATCCAAAAAGACAAAAAGGTACCTATTATTAGGAAATAGGGATATCCTTAGTGGACAGCTAGTTCTTAAGAACCTGCTATCTTTATGCTTTCTAAAGCCGAAATCCGTTAACTTTATTGCCGATTTAGTCATCCATTAATCGACTAATTAAATAACCTTCTTGCTAGGGCTAGGGAAGAATTTAATAAGGCTAATATAGGGAAAATCACGCATGCTTGCTATTAATGCCAGATAAACGCAAAAGCTCTGAGTAGATTTAAATTTACTCTTAAAGACAATATTGAATTTAACTATAAGGTCCTCGTTAATATTATGTAAATTGACAAGAAGCCGGTCCTATACATTATAAATTCAGTAATATCATTTTAAGCTGCCTGCTTTCTTGCACCTTAATAATAGAAAGCTTGAGATATCTGGAATGCCCTTAAAGAGTGCTGGATTAACACATATCTTAGACCCCTAAACTAGATAGTCTACAATGTAAGAAGAAACTTCGCTTCTAGCAAATTCAGGCATTTAGCTTAACTATTATTAATTAATATTAACAAAGTCCCTATTAAGGCTCACAATAGCATCGGAAAACTTAAGCAATATCATGCCCCTCTTTGCAGAGCATATAATATTATTAAGACTAAAGCTGACAGTCTTCTCTTAAAAGAGCAGATACTTTAAATAGCTATTAAAGCAGTTAATAACTCTACTAGTTTAAATAGTCTTATTCCCACCCTTTTAGTCTTTAGAACCTATTTAAGGATAACAAATGATTCCCCCCTAAGCTTTACGGTTGCCTAAAGAGCTAAGATACTTCGAAAAGTAACAGATAAAGCAAGACGCAGTCTTATAAGACGCCAAGTCCACAATGCTCTTAATACCCGCAACGGCCTAATAACCCTGCCTATATACACTCTTCCTTTGAATTCTAATATATATGTTTATTACAAAAAAGGCAAATAAACTGGCCCCTATAAGCTTCTCTTAATAGAAGGAGAAACTTGCATTATTAAGATACCTTATGGCCCTATGAAGTTTCGGTCTATAGTTATTAAACCGTATATAACCTTACTAGAGGTGGAATCTTCTTATAAGGAAGACCTGGTTTATAAGGAAGACCCGGTTTAAGGTAATGAAAATCATGAAAACCCCCCTAATAACCTAATAACTCCACTACAAAAAGAACATAAAAGACCCCAGAAACACCCTTAAGCAGAGGCTTTTCTTACTAAGAAAGAAAAGGCTGATTTTTAACTTATAATTAACCTCTACACACAAGGAAAAATTAATATACCCAGAGAACCTTTTAAACTCTCTAATAAAGCAGAGATTAATGCTTTACTAGTAAGGAATATGTTTGAATTTATAGAATTTAACCTACAAAGGCATAGAGGTAAAAGACTCTTTAGCTTATAAATAGTAAGAGAAGTTAAAGGCAAGGCAACTAACTCCCTATATAAAAAGTCATGATATGTTATCTAAGGCCATAGCAACCATAGGAAAGAGATTATTCTCATGTAGTCCCTAATAATTTAGAGAGCTAGTTAAAGGCTTATTATTGCCCTTACTCCCTTATTAAAAAAGGAAGGCATCACGGTTTAGCTAAGGGATATTACCTAAGCATATATGCAGTCACAGACAAAGCTTAATCGCATAATTCTTATAAAGCTTTTAGTATAAATTGCATACCTTTACCTGCCAGACGTTATTATGGTTGTAATTAAGCTGTTATACGGAATAGCAAAGGCTGGCACACATTAGTAGTCGACGTATTTTAATTATTATCGTCAGAGACTACAGATAATAACCTTTATATATAACCCTTATTTTCTTATTTCTTCTAGTAAAAGCTTATGTTTTAGAATCATTAGAATGCAGACTAATAATACCTTAGGACTTAGTAATGCTAAGTTTTTTAATTATAAAGAGGTTAAGTTAAAAAACGCTAAATTCCTTATAAAGCTAAAAGAGAGGTTAACGATTTTAACACCATTAATGTTTAATGGTTGCATTTTAAGCGAAGTTAATAATAACACCTTCTTTTTGCAATAAAAGGAATAAGGAAGGAAGCTATTACAAGTTAATAACCTGACTAACTAAGCAAAATATGTCGAACAGCAAGCACAAGGAGCGTATATTGCTCTAATATATTAACCTAAAGCATCTTATAATCTTTCCATTACTGCCTAAGTCTAACATCCAGGATCTAATAATATTTTAAGGCTTAATAAAAGACTTTAATAGTAAATCAATAATTAAGACTGTAGACTTTAATATATATCTCTCTTGCTAGAAAACGCCGCTTTTTATGTCTTTATTAACAGTTCTTTTACAAACAATAAAGACCTTAGCTCTTAACTAGGCTATGTGATCATCCTAAGTAATGAAAGGAAGGATAATAATACCTTTAAATTCACCCTTAGAGGAAATATCATAACATACAGCTTAATAAAATCAAAAAGAGTTATAAGAAGTATATTAGCTTCCGAGCTATATGGGATGGTTTAAGGTATTAACATTGCCTACGCAATAAGCACTACTCTAAATATTATCACTAACCGATTAAACAAGCCGAAAATTCCGACAATAATATATACTAACTCTTTCTTACTATATAAATGCATTATTAAGCTAGGGACGACAAAGGAAAAGAGGCTAATAATTAATATTATAGCTTTATAGCAGTTATATAAAAGGAGGGAAGTGGCTGAGATACGCTGGATTAATGGCAATAATAATCCTGTAAATACAATAATAAAAGCTTTACTAAATAAAGCTCTCAAGACCTTTATAACAAAGAATAAAGCCCGAATCCGTGTAAAAGGATAGGTTAAAAGACCTGTTGCGAGAATTGCTGCAAGAGCCGCTGCCGGAGCCGCCAAAGAATAAAAAAGTCCTAATTCCTCACCAAATTCAACAACAAATTAAGCGCCCGATAAAGAGCTTAAATTCAATGAATTCAAACGCAATTATAAGCGCCCAATTTGGTAGGATTAAATGCGGGAATTACACTCTTTAGCCCCCCCCCCCCCTACAACACTCTTTGCCTCCACAACCATTCAGCCTAGACTAACAAAAGTTATTCATTTAAAGGATGTTTTTCGCTTTATTACTTATTTGTTAATATCTGATTATTTAGGGCGTTTTATGCATTTTTTTAGAGCAATTCCTCTTCTTCTTTAATAGAGAGAGAATTTGCAAGTGTTAGAATCGCTTATATAGATAATAGAAGGGATACGCCGTATTAACTAGGAATTATAGGTTACATATAGAATGCACGCACCCTAATTAGCTAGATCACAGGTCATATGACCTAGGGCCGTACCATGGCCATAACACCACACCTCTGTATTGTAGCCTGCTTCTTCCCCTCTTTTAGAGATATAGATGAATTGAATATTAAACCCCCCCCCTTACATTTGTGCTGCAGCATACTTGTAACCTGAGCGCTACCAACAGTTTTCTTTTCTAATGGAAAGCTCTTAACAGAAAACAACACTATTAACATAATAACATTAATAATGACTAAACCTTATCTTAACCCTCCTAACCCTCCTAACTCTCCTACTAAAGAAATAATAATACTCTCTCCCCTAGAATAACAAACTATATTAAAGAAAATCACTAATATAGACTAAAAAGCCTTAAACTCTCTTGCTAGAGTTTATAATAAGGAAAATAAGTATTTTAGAGCAATTTTTAACTTTATATATCTAAAAGTCCTAATTTTTAAGGATATCTATATAGTATAAGGAATTTTACCTAAGTTATACCTGTTTATACTATTAATAATACTTATAGGTAATGCTTATAAGTATTACCTTGTAATGGATTTAAGCTCAAAGCTCGGATCTACACAGCCGGAAAGCGGAGGGCTTTATATAAGCAATACGTAAGCGGCTTAGGCCCTAGTTATATATATAACTATAAAGAAAGGGTTATTAGAAGTAAATAGATCTTTTCCTTCTTTTTCTCTTTATAAATAATATTCTTATTTAAGTTACTAGCTTTATAGTTATATTTTAGTAAGACTATAATATATATTATTTATCCTTTTATTATCTACCCTAGAAACCTTAATAAATATAATATAAAGGTTATACCTATAATAAACAGGATAATAATAGATATAATATAATATAATATTATAGCTAACCTAGCTAAGACTAGCGCTATATAGGAGCTGCTATACCTTTAAAGTATAGTAATAGTATAGGAAATAATAAATAAGAATATAATAAGTAAAATTACTAAGCTAAAATAATAGCTATAAATAGTATCTACTTTAGCTGTATTTTCTAATACTAATGCAAATACCTTAGGCATAGGCGGACAGTAGGTGGCCTTAATAAAGGTAAAACTAAAAAGAAAACCTATTAATATAAGTAACTCTTATAAAAAGAACTAGATTAAATATTTAATATAAAAAAGCCTTCTAGCTTATAAACTTAAGGTAAATAGTGCCTTTATTAGGAATAATTAAGATAAATAGTGTTTTATTTACTAATACTTATTAACTTAGGTTTAGGCTTAGGTTTTATCTTTTTTTAAATTAGAAGAATTTATTAATTATACTTTAAAGGAGTTTCTAATATATCTTAATACCTTATTCCTAGATTCTTATTAAGTAAAGCATTCTACTATTAAACTAAATTAGGTTAAATAATAACCTAGAGAAAAATTTAATAATTTTTTTGTTTACATTAAGTAAAAGCTAGTCTTAATAAGGGAATACTATTAAGTAAAATTTATTAAACTATTTAAACTATATATAGCTTTAAATAAGAAGATATAGGACTATTATATAGAATATAATATTTCTTATATAAACTACTTTTAGGTAGTAAAGAGATTATAAAGTATTACTCTTAATCTTAAATCTTATAAGATAGAAGAATACTTAAAGGCTTAATATTATATAATAACTAGATTCTCTTTAACTATATCCTAGAATAAGGAAGGTGTTGGAATCGCTTGTCTTAAGGATGGAAGGGATACACGATAGTAACCGGGAATTGTGGGTCATACGCACGATGTGCATGCCCTAATTGGCTGGATTACTATATCATGTGACCTAGGGCAGTACTGTAGCCACAACACCACACTTCTGTATCGTCCCCCTCTTTTCCCTTTAGATAATTATAAGAATATAAACATTAGACCTTTGTTACCCCCTGTTATTGCTGTAGCAATCATACCCTGTGAAACTAGCACTGATTAGTGGTTGTTATAACCACAGATTGGCCAGGAATTAACAGAAGAAACAAACTTCTAATATAATGCACTTATTTACTTAATTACGCAAAATCCGTTATTTATGCTACCTAAAAGCAACTTTTTCTATTATTGTTGACTTTTGCTACTCGTTTACAATTATTAAGAAAGTTTCTTTATAGAATTTACCCCTTATTATTAACTTACTACTAGTCCATAATTAAAGTATCTTCTTTACTGTTTATTATAAAGAAAACACTGAAAATAGCTTTAACTTCCACTACTAAAGCTAATTAACCCATTTAAGACTCCCTTCCTATAAAACTCTAAAAGTATTCTAACTACTTTACAGAGAAATGGGCCAAAGCTAATAAATAAATTAACCCTAAAAAAGCTATAACTTCCGAACTCTATAACAAATTTACCTACTATATCAACTAGTACAAATCTAGTAACTAGCAAGGTACTAGGTTTCTGTTTACATATTAAGAAGACTTTAAAGGATGGAATGCTAACATTTTCAAGAAGATTACCCCTAAGGTTTAACAAGTACTTTAAGATATTCTTTAAGATTAAGGAATTAACATGTAAGAAGGATTGCAAAGACTAATTAACCATATACTTACTAATTTAGTTAGTATGGATAATTCTGTCTTCTTTCCTAATAGAAAGCTCCTGACAGGAAACAACACCATTAACACGTCAACGTTGATAATAACCTTACCTCCCCCTAACCCTTTTAACCCTCCTACTAAAGAAATAACAATAAAAATAATAATCCCCTCTCCCCTAAAACAACAAACTATATTAAAAGAAATTACTAATATAGACTAAAAAGCCTTAAACTCCCTTACTAGAGCTTATAATAAGGAAAATAAGTATTCTAGAACACTTTTTGACTTTATATATCCTAAAGTCCTAATCTTTAAGGATATCTGTATAGCATAAGGAATTTCACCTAAGTTATACCTGTTTGCACTATTAATAATACTTACAGACAATGCCTATAAGTATTACCTTAAGAAATTTAGCAGAAGACTTATTTCATTTAATATAATAACTAAGCAGATAAAGGAAAACTTTAAGACTAAAGAAAATCAAAAATTCTACCAAATATGATTTTAAGAGATAAAGTTTTATTGCATTATAGCTGAAAATCTAATAAAGACTAAACTTAAATGTTTAGAATTAATAATTAAATAGCTCTTAGACCTATTTAATAGTCTTTACCCCCCTTCTAAGAAAGATATAATCCTTAGGCGCTAACTAGAAATATCTGTTTAAGATAGCCCCGAATTTAACCAAATAACCTACGTCTAAACCAATACTTATAAAGGCATAGTTAGTAATATTCACTGCTGCCTTACAACGAAAGATATAATAAAACCTGTTTTAAAATCATCCACAAGCCAATAAATTACAAGAGAAAGCAAGTATTAACCTTAAAACACTACCCTAAGCACTAACATAGTCTTGTTTACTAACTAACAATATTCACAAGCTTCCTAACCCTAAAATAAAGCTAGATCTAAGAAATGCTTTATCTGTTATAAAGAAGGATATTAGTTAACCAACCATCCTATCTCTAAACAAAAGAAAGCAAAAGAAACTTAGTAGAGCAACTAAAGGCATAAATCCCCTCCTTTTAAACGCTAATTTTATGCATTCTTATAAGCATTTAAAGGTAAAGACAAAGAGTTATTACCCCTGGACAGTAGGGATAAGGATAAATACAAAAAAGCTGCCTAGAACGCAGCATTTATTGCCTCTAAAGAAGAAAAAGCATAAAGCGATAGAGAAGCATAAGAAACCCTTATGTTTATGACTTTCTTTATATAAGCACCTAATCCCCCTCTCTTTTCTGCCTTAACCGTAAATTTCCTGTAAGATAACGCCTTTAAACACGTATTATTTATTAAAGACCCTTACGACTATAATACTAATAAAACCACACAAAAGTAGGTATTTCTTGTGAATTTACAATATACCGCAGAAACGTTTTATAGTATCCTCCTAGATACTAAAGCAGCCGGAATTTCAACTGCTAGCCAAGGTTAAGTTAAAGCCTTAATGCACCTTATAACAGACCTTATAATTAAGCCTTCTTCTAACCAGAGAACTATTAACTTTAGTGCCAGAAGTATGACCTTAAATAGCATTTTAAAGCTTCCTATAATCTTTAGTATGATTTCTTTTTATGTTCTTAATAGTGCCATGCCTTTTCTATATTTTATTATAGATATGGATAAAATAGGTGTTAAGCTTAATAATCTTAAGAACCTCCTTATCTAAGGAGAAAAGAAAGTACCTATTATTAGAAAATAAGGATATCCTTAGTAGATAATTAGTTCCTAAGAACCTGCTGTCTTTATGCTCTTAAAAGTAGAAATTTGCTAACTTTATTATCGATTTAGCCACCCTTTAATTAACCAACTACACAACCTTCTTACCAAGGCTGGTGAAGATTTTAACAGAGCTGACATAGGAAAAATCACACACGCCTGTCACTAATGTTAGATGAACGCTAAGGCTCTAAGTAGATTTAAGTTCACTCTTAAAGACGATCTTAAATTTAACTATAAGGTCCTCGTTAACATTATATAAATTAATAAAAAGCCTGTCCTCTATGTTATTAACTTAGCAACTTCATTTTAAGCCGCTTGCTTTCTTAGACCCTAACAATAGAAAGCTCGAGATATTTAGAACGCCCTTAAGGAATATTAGATTAACACATATCTTAGTCCCCTAGACTAGATAGTCCACAATGCCGGAAGAAACTTTGCTTCTAGTGAATTTAAGTATTTAGCTTAACTATTATTAATTAATATTAACAAAGTCCCTGTTAAAGCATACAATAGCATTAGAAAACTTAAGCAATATTACGCCCCTCTTTAAAGAGCATATAATATTATTAAGACTAAAGCTCACGGTCTTCTTTTAAAAGAGCAGATGCTTTAAATAGCTGTTAAAGCAGTTAATGACTCCGCTGGCCTAAATAGCCTTATTCTAACCCTTTTAGTCTTTAGAACATATCTAAGGATAATAAACAATTCTCCCCTAAGCCTTAAAGTTACTTAAAGAGCTAAGATGCTTTAAAAAGCAATAGATAAAGTAAGGCATAGCCTTATAAGGTGTTAAGTCAACAATGCCCTCAACACTTAAAATAGCCTAATAACCCTGCTAATACATAATCTCCCCTTAAACTCTAATATACGAGTTTATTATAAGAAAGGTAAATAGACTGGTCTATATAAGCTTCTTTTAATAAAAGGAGAGACTTATATTATTAAGATGCCTCACAGCCCTATAAAGTTTCGATCTACAGTTATCAAGCTATACATTACTTTACCAGAAGCAGAGACTTCTTATAAGAATAACCAAGCTTAAAATAAGAAAGCTACAGGAATAGCTTTAACCTCCTAAGAAGGGTAAGGCCTATGCCTAAACAACCCAGACCAGGAAAACGCCGAGATTAACGAAATTATTCACAAGACTTCCCCTAACAAAATTATCCATAAGACTCCCCCTAATAACCCCATGAATCTAACACAAAGAGGCCGTGAAAGACCTCGGAAATACCCTCGACTAGAAGCTTTTCTTACAGAGAAAGAAAAGGCAGATTTTTAACTTATAATTAACCTCTGCATATAAGGAAAGATAACCACGCCTAGAGAACCATTTAAACTCTCTAACAAGGCTAAGATTAACGCTTTACTAGCGAGAAATATGTTTAAATTTGTTTAATTTAACCCTTAAAAGCATAAAAACAAGAGACTCTTTAGTTTATAAATAGTATATGAGATTAAGGGTAAAGCAACTAATTCCCTATATAAAAAATCGCGATATGTTATTTAAGGCCATAGCAACTATAGGAAAGAGGTTATCCTTACACAGTCCCTAACGATTTAAAGAGCTAGCTAGAGGCTTATCGTCGCTCTTGCTCTATTACTAAAAAGAGAAGGCATTATGGCTTAGTTAAGGGATATTACCTAAGCATACGTGCAATTACAGACAAAGCTTAATTGCATAATTCTTATAAAGCTTC
The DNA here is from genome assembly GCA_000222935.2 of Aciculosporium take MAFF-241224. Taxonomy (NCBI): domain Eukaryota; kingdom Fungi; phylum Ascomycota; class Sordariomycetes; order Hypocreales; family Clavicipitaceae; genus Aciculosporium; species Aciculosporium take. Next base: position 20,781 of record AFQZ01000409.1, read on the forward strand.
CAGCACAAATTACATACCTCTACCCGCTAGATGTTATTATAGTTGTAATAAAGCTGCTATACAGAATAGCAGAAGCAGGCATGCATTAGTAGTTAATGTATTTTAATTATTATTGCTAAAAACTCTAGATAATTACTTCTACCTATAACTTATGTCTACTTATTTCTTTAAAGGAAAGCTCTTATTTTAGACTTATTAGAATGCAGACTAATAACACGTTAGGCCTTAGTAATACTAAATTCTTTAATTATAAAGAAGTTAAATTAAAAAATGCCGGATTTCTCGCAAAGCTAAAGCAATGCCTAAAGAAATCGATACTGTTAATGTTTAATAGTTGCATTTTAAGCGAAGCTAATAATAACATCTTCTTCCTATAATAAAAGGCATAAGAAAAGAAGTTATTAAAAGTTAACTAGGATAATTAAGCTTAATATGTTGAGCAGAGGGCTTAAGGTGCATATATTGCTCTTATCTGCCAACCTGAAGCCTCTTATGATCTTTCTGTTGCCGCCTAAAGTTAACAACCAGAACCTGATAATATGACGAAGCTTAATAAGAGGCTTAAGTGGCAAATTGACAATCAGACTCATAGACTTTACTACGTGCCTTTCTTACTAGAAAATGCCTCTCTTTATGTTTTTATTAATAGCTCCTTTGCTAATAACAAAGACCTTAGCTTGCAAATTAGCTATATGATTATTCTCGGGAATAAGGAAAGGAACATTAATGCCTCTGAATTCACACTTATAGGCAATATCGTGACCTATAGCTCTATAAAATCTAAAAGAGTTATAAGGAGCGCCTTAGCATTAGAGCTGTACAGAATGGTCTAAGGAGTTAATATTACTTATATAATAAGTATAACTTTAAGGATTATCACTAATTGATTAAACAAGCTAAACATCCTAATTATAATATATACTAACTCTTTTTTATTATATAAGTGTATTATTAAGTTAGGTACTATAAAGGAAAAAAGGCTTATAATTAATATTATAGTGCTATAACAGTTATATAAGCAAAGGGAAATCGCGGAAATCCAATAAATAAATAGCCATAATAACCTTGCTAATGCAATTATAAAGGCTTCTCTAAATAAAAGCCTTAAGACCTTTATAACTAAGAATAAGGCTTGGATTTAAGTAGAAGGTTGGGTAAAGAGACCGGTATTAAGCGTTAAAGCCAAAGCTGCTTAAGCGCACAATAAAGAGTTTAAATTTAATAAATCTAAACGTGATTAATTAAGGGACTTTAAGGATGCTCTAAACTAGGGAAAAGTCATTTATTTAGTGTTTTAAAGCGATTTCTCTTTTTTAATAAAGAAAGAGTTTGCAAGTGTTAGAATTACTTATCTTAAGGATAGAAGGGATATACGATAGTAACCGGGAATTATAGGTCATATGCACAATGCACGTGCCCTAATTAGCTGGATTACTATGTTATGTAACCTAGGGCAGTACTATGGCCATAACACTACACTTTTGCATTGTCCCTCTCTTTTCCCTTTAGATAATTACAAGAATATAGACATCAGACCTTTGTTACCCCCCGTTATTGCTGCAGCAATCACACCCTGTGAAACCAGCAGAAGGTAATATAGAAATAATAAGTATAAATATTATATCCTTCTCTAAGTAGTAAAAGGTATATACTAAGTAGGTTTTAGCAGAGGAAATATAATTATATTATAATAATAAATAGTGCTTATATTATAGAGTTACTAGATATTAATTAAAGGTATGCTACCTTTTTTCTATATATTCCCTAAAGACTAATATCTATATAGTTAATATAACTATATCCTAGGTTAGGTCTAAAGTTAAAAATAACTTAAAAAAAGACAGCCCTTAAGCTTAAGGATTAGTAAGAGGGAGAAAGATAGTAGTTAGCTATTATAATTATTATAAAAGGCATATAAATAAATAGAAAACAAAATAAACTTTAATTCTTTTTTATTATTAGTTTTATTTAATAAAATAGCCTTTATTAATATATAAGTAAATAGTAGGTATAATAGCTATGCTATTATAAGTAAATCCTTTATATAAAGTATAGGGTTTTTATATTCTTATTAGCTTAACATTAAATAATCTAAATAGCTATTTTTATTAAAAAGTAAGGCTAGAATGGCTACTACTAAGGCTTAACTATAATATCTAGGGTTACCTAGTTTACTACTAATATAAATAACTAGAGTTTTTTAGTTTTAGTATATATAATCCTAGGCCTTACCTAGTTATATATCTTAGGAACCCTATGGTTAAAGTAATATAATATTATAATTTATATAGCCTAAGAGTTGCTTATAGTCTGGTTATTAGGAAACTTTTAAGTATAAGTAATATTTACTAGGAAGGTAATAACTCTAATAATTATAATATTAGGCTTTATATATGCTAAAATAGTATAATAAGTAGTAGTAAGGAAAGAAAAAGATATATAGTTTTTAGCTACTAACTTATAAGATATAATTATAATACTTAACATTACTATACCTAAACTGGACCTAGTTAGAATGCTTTTAAACTACCTGCTAAAAGAGCTCTAGGATTTTAAAGACCTATTTAATAAGAAAAAGGTAAATATATTACTATTATATAAAGGGACTATAGACTATTATATTTATTTATAAAAAAACCCTAATAGTATAAACCCTAAGCTTCCTTAGGCTTCTTTATATAATATGCCTTAGGAGTAGCTCTTAAAGATATAAACGCAAATTATAAATCTTATAAATAAAAGTTAAATATAAGCTAGCTTTTTATTAACTAGGGCTCTAGTCTTGCTTATTAAAAAGGTAAAAGAGGGTTAGTAATTTTATATAGACTATTAGGCATTAAATAAAGTTATAGCTTAGGATAAGTATTTTTTTTTTAATTAAGGAGACCCTTTACTTTTTAGCTAAAGTAAGATACTTTACTAAGCTTAATGTTTATATAGCCTTTTATAAGCTATAGATTGCTAAAGGGAATAAGCAGTTAATAGTATTTTAAATATAATTTAAACTCTTTAAGTAGCTAGTTTGCTCTTTTAGTTTAGTAAGGGTGCTTATTACTTTTTAATAATATATTAATAATGCCTTAGAGAATATATTAAGAGACTTTATAATAGCCTATTTAAATAATATTCTTATTTCTACTAAGGGCTCTAAAAAAGACTATATAGTAAAAGTATAAGAGGTCCTATAATAACTAAAATACACTAGGCTATACTTAGATATTAATAAGTATGTATTTATAGTTATAAAGGTAAAGTACTTAGGTTTTATTATAAAAGCTAAAAAGGCTATCTACCCTAACTTAGAGAAGATTATAGTTATTATTATTCATGTACGCTAGGTAGCTAGAGCCACTAACTAGTTCATCAACTAACTTCTTAATATAAAAAAAACCCTAAAATAGGGGAGAAAACCTATATTCTTCTATATAGCTCCCGCTAAGCCTTTAATATAATGTCTTTATTGTTTTTAACTATTAGTATAAGATATCTGCCAGTTCCCCCGGAACTGCAGATAATAACAGAAGTATGGTCGTGCTTTATATAAAAGGTTAGTATATTAGTAAAAAACCCCTTATAAGCACCTTCTCTCTTAATCCAGCTCTTCCTCCTCTATTCTGTTATTTCTGTTACCTTTAGTCCTATTCTTAGCCTTAATGTTGTGAATCTGCCACATCTTATAAAGCTCCTCTACTAACCTATACTACTAAAGTCGCCTAGTTAAGAGCACCCACTTTACAATATTTAGTGCTAGCTTCTTATTATTAAGCGCTGCTCTAAGTTCCTGCAGGTCTCTTATTATTAGCACCACCAGGATTAGCCTTAAATGGTTATATTCTAGGCATAACAGAATAAGGTAGTAGATATCCTTATCTCCTCCCTAGTATTAACATATTAGTAATATTACCTTAGGCACCTATCTATTATAAAGGAAGGCATTTAGCCTTATTTTTTCTATTTAAAGCTATACTAAGGCCGCAGATTTATGCTTTAGCAGGCTATTATAAAGCCTTACTATCTTTTTTATGCTCTTGAAGTTAGGTTCCTTGTCTGCTGCTATTACTTTTGCCCGTTCTCTTCTTACCTAAGCCTTATGCCTCTGCTATATCTACTATTTTTCCCACTCTCTCTCTAATTCCTATCTAGCTATAAGGCTACTAGGAAGGGGGGGGGGGGCATTAGGAAACGCCTTATAGTGATTACATTAGCAGCCCCTTCCTTAGCATTATAGCTGCAATGCTATTAAATTACAGGCCTGCCGTATCTTTATGCCTATACTACTATCCTTAAGTCTTTAGTAAAATCATTATTTAATATAATTAAGGTACAGATCCACCAGTAGTACTGCTGCTTTTGTCTTTAAGAGTGTTACTAGTATTGCCTTATATACCCCTATAACCCGCCTTAAGCATTCATTCTGTTCCCTTATAAATGCCTTTACTACCCCCTATACTACCCCTTCTAGCTTACTATAGGTATGGTATATCCTAGCTTTATAGGCTATTATGCTTCTTATTACCTATATATAAAGAGATCTTGTACACTCTAATTAGCATCCCTATATAAACACAGCCAGCACTGTAAGTACTAACTTCTGCTATAATAATTTAGCATTTACCTTCTTTATATGGTTTAACTAATAAAGCTTTTAGTAAATCCAAACCCCTAGAAATCACGCTAATTGTATTAGTTATATTATTGCTCTTTTAAGTTGGATTGTTATTATAATCGCCTGCCTTTTCCTTATAAAGTATATTAGCTTGCTCTTCCCTAGGTTAAACCTTAGCCCGTACTCCTTTAACTACTCTTTATATATTCTTTAGGCTCTTTCTAGTTATACTTTTATCTCCTCTGCTGTTTTTCTATATACTATAATATTTGTATTATCTAAGAACCCTAATGTTAATGTTAATTCCGCTGCTACTAGTCTTTAATATAATAGCATAATGTAAAGCAGGAAGAGGATAGGAGACGCTAGTAACCCTTGCAGAACCCCTATAGTAACTTAGATTTCCTTAGTAATACGTTTATTAAATGCTAATTATGCTCTCCTTTTTAACGTAAAGCCCTGTGCCTATCTGGCCATTTATCCTAGTAGTTTTAACTCCTTTATAGTGCGGATTAATTATTTATAGCTAATAGTGTTAAACGCCTTAGTAATATCTAGCTGTAGTAATAATGCTATTCCCTAGTAATGCTATACTATTCTTACAACCTCTTTTAGCATGCTTAGTGCTACCTCTGTTAATCTGCCAGCCCTATTACCTATCTATATATCTGGCAGTATATAGCCTTCCTTTACTATAATAGTAATCCTCCTTATAATAGCTCCCTTAATCACTTTTCCTATTATATTTAATAGTAATATTAGCCTTTATCCTCCTGGTTTGCTTAACTCCTTAGGGGTCTTCCCAGGTTTGCATAGAACTACTACCTTTACTTGCTAGAAGGTGGCTGGATAGTGTTCTAAACTGCAGTATATATTAGCTAGACGTATTAAACATAATATTAGGGCTGCTCTATATAGCTTAAGGAAACCTGTTAGTAGCTTGTCCAGCCCTAGGGCTTTCTAACTTGCTATATTCTTTATAACTTCTTTAATTTCCTTCTCTATAAACACAGAAGCTACCTAATTATTACTATAGTATCTTATCTCTGCCTTTATCTCTAGACCTAGAGCTCTAGCTGCGGATAAAGGAAAGAACCTCTCTATAAATGCCTTTGCCTTACCCTTATATATAACCTCTACTATCTCCTCCCTGCTATTATCTCCTAGCTAAGTTAGTGGTAGAACCTATTGTATCTTAAGAGGAAGTCCACTCTATAGCCAGGCCTAGCACTCTAGGGTCCAGAGGCTCCCTTTAGACCTAAATAACTTACTAACTGCCTGTTACTAACTGCTTTTCTTCTCCTTTAAGATTATATAATCCTGTTTTCCTATAGCTTCTTTTAAGGCCTGCTATAATTCCTATATCTATTAATGCTATTACTGCCTATTAGCACATCTTGCCTTTACTATTACATCCTTTACCCTTTTATTCTACTAAGGCTGTGGTTTACTGTGCCCTTAAGGTCGTTTAAGTGCTGCTATATTAGCTATCTTTATAAGTTACTAGGTAAGCTATTTTACATAGTTATTAATTTCCTATTGGTTGCTTAGCAGGAGCTTTAACCCCTCCTTTCTAAGCCTGTTTAAAGCCTTTGCTATAATAAGGTTCTTATCTGCTATCCTTTAACCCCAGACTAACCCTAGGCTGTTACTTAATTTCTTGCTTATTTTAATGCTAATAAGCTAAGGCATATAGTCGGATCTAGCGATTTCTACTGGCCTAATGAATTTAATACTAATGTTATGAGTGGTCTACGCATGGTTAATAGTGCTATCCTTACTACTATGTTCTCTCCTTATTACTTCCCTAAACAGCGTAGCTAGGCCAAGTTGCTACCTTGTTATAAATTCCAACATCTTATTATGCCCCTAAGAGGTTTAGCTAAATCTGTCCTATAAGGGATGGTGTTAGTTAAAGTCCCCTATAAACATACTCTAGCCCTTTGCCTAGGTATTAGCAAAGTATTATAAAGGCATCTACCACTCCCTTTTATAAGCTAGGGAGTAGATGTTATATACCTTTACTCTATATAGTTTAATACTATATTAATCCTCCCTCCTCCCTATAGTTTAAAGTCCTGTCTTAACCTTTTAATATATATAAATTACTATTCTTCTGCTATATATTACTAATATATAGTGCCCTTAAGATGGATTTAGCAGTATACTATTATAACCTCCTGGTTTCTAGATGGCTATTACCTTAGGGCTAATGTTATGCCCTAATGCTAGATATACTAAATTGCTTTTCTTCTGTATATTCTAGTATATAACCTTAATTATATACTTTATTATATGCTTTAGAGCTCCCTAGTTAGGCTGGCTCTAGTATTATTTTGCCCTCTTATTAGTTATAAAAAGGCTAGTATTATGCCTTTCTCTACCGGTCTCTGTTATCCTAATTATAGCTTATAGATTTATCTTATAAAAGGGCCTCTTAGTTATATGCTCCTTCCTTTTAGCTACCTTTCTATTAGTTCCCCGGTCTCTTTTTTATAATAACCCTTACCTATAGTAGCTATCGCAACCTCTGGCCGATGGCTGCAGAAGAACAGCAGCCTTATGGCATAAGCCTTCCTAGCCTACTGCTATTTATTATTGCTTACTAAGTATAGCTAAGACTATGCTAGGTATACCCCTGTATAATTCAGGCATCTCTCCCGTACCTTACCTGTTAATATTAGGCAAGTCCTCTCTTCCTTAAGGTGTTTTTTAGCAGTATACCTGCTGTATCTTACTTTCTCCTTATAGTACCTAGTAATATACCTAATCTTATAGTAGTTATAATATTACTTTAGGTGGATTATCTTATTATATAGCTTAGTATTAAAAATCTCTACTTAGTATACTATTCCCCTATGGCATAGGTGGTTCGCTGCCTTAGTGCCCTTAATACTAACTACTAGTAGTGCCCTTATTACTAATTCCTTTAGCTTTTATACTATTATCTTTATTATATTTAAACCATTCTCCTTTTTAATATTTTTCCTTATATTCTTAATTACAATATGGTTCATTAATTATATTAGGAATTCCTTAATAATTACACTAAACATCTTCCTATTTACTTCTGCCTTAGGTCTAAAGGTAACTCTTACCTAGGCTGTGTTTTCCTTTTATTTTCTCCCTGCTTTAGTAAATATAATAACTATGTCTTTACTCTATAGTTAGTATACTACTACTACCTCCTTTATACTAATAGCGCTGTTTACTGCCTTTATAATCTCCCCTAGCAATCTGTTCCTAACTGCCTTAATAATAGTGTTTCCTTTTACTATTACTTCCTAGTAATAGCAGGCTAGTATTACCATACCCTCCGTTTAAGCTAGAGAGATTATTATCTTCTGCCTTATAACTCTATAAGCCATAATAATTACCTAAGTCCCTCTAACTACTAATTTAGTCCTAGGAATAGCCTCTATTGCCTCCTTAACTGCCTTTTTAACCATGGTTTCTACCTTACTATTAACCGCCTCTATAATTAAAGCCTATAGGCCTCCTATACTAGTTCTTATTTAGGCTATCTCTCTTCCTATATTTATAGTAATTTATATAATAGTTTTAATAAAAGCTTATACTTTTATTATTTCTACCTTTAAAATAACTTTTATTATTAATTCCTTTAGTAATTTTATTTTATTCTTTAGTTTTTTTTATACTACTACTACTCTAGGATTCTCTCCTTAAGGCTATATTTCTTCCTAAGTAGTGCCCTATCCTTTATTAGTTATAGATCTATATAAAAATTTATTAATTATTATACCCCTTATACTGCTTACTCTCCTTATATAATACGCTATTACTAGGGGGGGTAATTAATAATAAGGAATCTAATTCTGTGCTTCTTTTCCGTTTTAGGCGTAATACCGCGTTGTATCCGCGGTGTTTTTCAAAATCCATTTTAGAAGATTATAGTTATTTAGGATTAGAAGTCCCTTTAAATAGTTTATAAAGTATAAAGCTTTTTAGGCTTTATAAATTTTTATTAGGAGTTTATTAATAATTTCTTAGACCTTATAGGCCCTTTAATTAATCTTACTAAGAAGAATACTAGGTTTTACTAGTCCTTAGAATATAAAAAGGCATTTTAGGCGCTTAAAGCTGCCTTTATTTTATCTTTAATTCTTATATAATAGGATTTTAACTTAAAAATATAAGTAAAGGCTAACTTCTCTAATAAAGCTATAGGCAGATGCCTTTTTTAATGCAATTTAGAGGGAGTATAAAGGCTAGTAGTATATTACTTAGCATAGCTAATAGCTATATAGTAAAATTATATAATTTATAATAAAAAGCTTTTTAGTATTATTTCCTGCTTAAAGGCATAGTTAGCTAAGCTAAGGAGTATAGCCTAGCTATTTATAATCCTTATAAATTATAAGAATTTAAAGTATTTTATAGTCCCTTAGGAGATGTTTAAAAGATAAGCAAAATAGGCAGAAATATTATCCCTTTTTAACTATTACTTATACTATTATCTAGGTATATAGGCAGGTTATTTAAATGCTTTATTTTAATAGGACTAAGATTAAAGAAAAGAAGAATAGCTAGTAGGTTATATATTTTACTTAATTTAGGGGATATTAAAGATAGATTAAGAGCTAGGAGCTAATACTATAAACCTAGTTAGGGTATAGATAATAGGTAAACTAAAGGAGAGTAATAACTAAAATAAAAATAACTTAAATAATTTAGATATAATAATAGGTTTTAATCTAGGTAAACTAGAAAAAGAGGGTAACTAAAATAAGAATAACCTAAATAATTTAAACATAATAATAGGCTTTAATCTAGAGGTTTTAAGTCCTTTCCTACTAGGCTTTAATTTATTTTAAGATAAATAGCTCTAGAATTTATAGAACTAAGGGGTTACTAAGGATAATTTATACTAAATCTAATTAAGAGTAGTACTAGTAATAGAATAGAAGTTTTTTATATTTATAGAAATCTGGTTATAAATAGCAGACTATACTTTAAATATATAAGAAGTATTATAATTTTAGGGATAGCTTTAAGTACCTTATTATAAGCCTCTTACTACCTTACTTATATAATAGGTTTATAACTTACCTATGTTAGGCTACTTAGGGCAAAATACTACCTTTTAGGCGTTATATAGAGATTACTACTAGAATAGAATATTAAAGGATATAGCATAGTATATATAAAACTACTATTGCTTTAGTAGGCATAAGAGCTAATAACTTTATTAGGGTTTATTAAAGCTTATACTAGCTATAGACTATTACTAGTTATAAATCTCTATAGATTTTATAATAAAGCTTCTAGTATATAATAAGGTATTACTATGCTTTCTAATAGTTATTATAGACTGTCTTTTAAAGTATATACAGCTAGAGGTAATAATAAGTATAGTAGCTAAGGCATGCATGGAATAGTTTAAACATTACTAGTAGTGTTTTTATAGATTCCCTTACTAGATTATCTCTGATTATGGTTTAAATTAGCTTAGTTACTTCTAGACTATACTTTATAATTAGGTAGGAATTAAGTAATTACTATTTACATCCTATTATCTATAAATAGACAGTAGTATAGAATAAGTAAATCAAGAGGTATAAATAGTTCTATAAGTAGTTATTACTTTTTTATAGTATAACTAGGCTAACTATTTACTAGTATATTAAATAGCGCTTAATAACTAGATCTCTATAGTAAGTAATATAAGTATAAACCAGGCACTAAAGGGCTTTAATATTAAACTAGTTTAGTATATATTAGATAAGACTAAAAGCCTAACCTTACTTAAGAAAAGAGCTATATTATTCCTAAAATATATTTAGAAGGGAATAGTAATAGTATAAGCTGCAATTAACTTTATATAATAACATTAGCAGAATATAGTAAATATTTCCTAGCGCCTGGCAGAGCGTTACTAAATAGGGGATTTTATATAGTTAAATCTCTGTTATATAAAGATAAACCGTTCTAGCTAAAACCTTAACTAAGTAAAGGCAAAATATAAGGTCTTAAATATACTAACTCTGCTTACTATTTGTTTAAATATTTTACAGAGAATATACCTGGTTTTTTATATAGACCTTATTAAGAGGGCAGCTTCTGATCTGCTACTATTATAATAGCTAGCTAATTCTAGACCAGGCCTGATACTCCTGCTTTATAAAGATAATCCGGATTTAGCATCTCTAAACCTAAAAAGTCAACGGAACACCGCGGATATGACGCGGTATTACGCCTAAAATAAAAAAGAAGCATAGAATCGGATTTCTTATTATTAATTACCCCCCTTAGTAATAGCGTATTATATAAGGGGAGTAAGCAGTATAAGGGGTATAATAATTAATAAATTTTTATATAAATCTATAACTAATAAAAGATAAGGCACTACTTAGGAAGAAATATAATATTAAAGAGAGAATTCTAAAGTAATAGTAATATAAGAAAAACTAAAGAATAAAATAAAATTACTAAAGGAATTAATAATAAAAGTTATTCTAAAGGTAGAAATAATAAAAGTATAAGCTTTTATTAGAACTTTTATATAAATTACTATAAATATAAGAGAGAAGATAGCCTAAGCAAGAACTGACACAGGAGGCCTACAGGCCTTAATTATAGAAGCGGTTAGTAGCAGAGTAGAAACTATAGTTAAGAAGGTAGTTAAGAAGGCAATAAAGGCTGTTTATAGGACTGGATTAGTAGTTAGGGGGACTTAGGTAAATATTATAGCTTACAGAGTTATAGGGCAGAATATAATAATACCTTTAGCCTAAACAAAGGGTATAGCAATACTAGCCTGCTATTACTAGGAAGCACTAGTAAAGGAAAGTACTATTAGTAAGGTAGTTAGGAACAGATTACTAGAAAAGATTATAAAGGCAGTAAATAGTGCTATTAGTATAGAGGAGGTAGTAGTAGTATGCTAATTATAGAGTAAAAACATAGTTATTATATTTATAAAAGCAGGAAGGAAATAAAAGGAAAACATAGCCTAGGTAGGAGTTGCCTTTAGACCTAAGGCAGAAGTAAACAGAAAGATGTTTAGTGTGATTATTAAGGGATTTCTAATATGATTAATAAACCATATTATAATTAAGGATATAAGGAAGAATATTAAAAAGGAGAATAGATTAAATATAGTAAAGATAACAGTATAAAAGCTAAGAGGAATAGTAATAAGGGCACTATTAGTGGTTAGTGTTAAGAGCACTAAGGCAGCGAACCAACTATGCTATAGGGGAATAGTATACTAAGTAGAGATTTTTAATGCTAAGCTATATAATAAGATAATTTACTTAAAGCAATATTATAACTACTATAAGATTAGATATATTGCTAGATACTATAAGAAGGAAGCAAGATGTAGCAGGTATGCTGCTAGAAAACACCCTAAGGAAGAAAAGGACTTGCCTGATGTTAACAGGTAAGGTATAGGAGAGATGCCTAAATTATGCAGGGGTATATCTAGTATAGTCTTAACTGTGCTTAGTAAGCAATAAGAGATAGTAGCAGGCTAGGAAGGCTTATGCTATAAGGCTGCTATTCTTTTGTAACCATCAGTCGGAGGTTGTAATAGCTACTACAGGCAAGGGTTATTAGGGAGAAGAAACTAGGGGACTAATAGAGAGGTAGCTAAGAGGAAGGAGCATATAACTAAGGGGCCCTTTTATAAGATAAACCTATAAGCTAAGATCAGGATAACAGAGACCGGCAGAGGAAGGCATAATGCTAGCCTTTCTACAGCTAACTAAAGGGCTAAACAATACCAGAGCCAGCCTAACCAGGGTGCTCTAAAGCATATAATAGAGTATATAATTAAGGTTATATACTAGAATACATAGAAGAAAAGCAATTTAGTATATTTAGCGTTAGGGCATGATATTAGCCCTAAGGTAATAGCTATCTAGGAACCAGGAGGCTATAATAGTATACTACTAAATCCATCTTAAGGACACTATATATTAGTAATATATAGCGGAAGAATAGTAATTTATATATACTAAAAGGTTAAGACAGGACTTTAGACTATAGGGAGGGGGAGGATTAGTGTAGTATTAAGCTATATAGAGTAAAGATATATAATATCTATTCCCTAGCTTATAAAAGGGAGTAGCAGACGCCTTTATAATACTTTACTAATACCTAGGCAAAGGGCCAGAGTGTGTTTATAGGGGACGTTAACTAATATTACCCCTTATAGGACAGATTTAGCTAAATATCTCTAGAGTATAATAAGATATTAGAATTCATAATAAGGTAGCAACTTGGCCTAGCTATACTGTTTAGGGAAGTAATAAGAAGAGAATATAGTAGCAGGGACAGTACTATTAACCATATATAAACCACCTATAACGTTAGTATTAAATTCATTAGGCTAGTGGAAATCGCCGGATCTAACCATATGCCCCAGCTTATTAGCATTAGAATAAATAAGAAATTAAGCAATAGCCTAGGGTTAGTCCAGGGTTAGAGAACAGTAAATAAAAACCTTATTATAGCAAAGGCTTTAAACAGGCTTAAAAAGAAGGGGTTAGAGCTTCTGCTATATAACCGGCAAGAAATTAATAACTATGTGCAGTAGCTTACCTAATAGCTTACAGAGATAGCTAATATAGCAGCACCTAAGCGACCTTAAGGGCGTAGTAAACTACAGCCTTAGTAAAATAAAAGGGTAAGGAATGTAATAGTAGAGGCAAGATGTGCTAATAGGCAGTGGCAGTAATAATAGATATAGGAAGTATAGCAGGCCTTAACAGAAGCTATAAAAAAACAGAATTATATTATTTTAGAGGAGAAGAGAAGTAGCTAGTAATAGGTAGTTAGTAAGTTATCTAGGTCTAAAGGGAGTCTTTAGACCCTAGAGCGTTAAGCCTAGCTATAGAGTGGACTTTCTCCTAAAAGGTAATAGGTTTTACTACTAACCTGGCTAGGAGATAACAGCAGGGAGGAGATAGTAGAGGTTATATATAAGGGTAAGGCAAGGGCATTTACAGAGAGGTTCTTCCCTCTATCCGCAGCTAGGGCTTTAGGTCCGGAGGTAAAAGAGGGGATAAAATACTATAATAACGTTTAAGTAGTTCCTGTGTTTATAGAGGAGGAAATTAAAGAGGTTATAAAGAATATGGCAAGTTAAAAAGCCCTAGGACTAGATAAGCTACTAATAAAATTTCCTTAAGCTATATAAAGCAGCCCTAATATCATGTTTAACACGCCTTATAAATACTTACTACGGCTTAGGATATCATCCGGCCTTCTTCTAATAAGTAAAGGTGATAGTTCTATATAAACCTAGGAAGTCCCCTAAGGAGTTAGGCAGACCGGGGGGGTAGAGGCTGATATCGCTGTTAAACATAATAAGTAAAGTAATTAAGGGAGCTATTATAAGAAGGATTATTATTATAGTAAAGGAAGGCTATATACTACTAAACATATAAATAGGCAACAGGGCTAGCAAATTAATAAAAATAGTACTAAGTATGCTAAAAGAGGTTATAAGAACAGCATGGCATTACTAGGGAATAGTATTATTACTATAGCTAGATATTACTAAGGCGTTTAACACTATTAGCTATAAACAATTAATCTGCACTATAAAGAAGTTAGGACTGCCAGGGTAGATAGCCAGATAGGCATAGGGCTTTACATTAGAAAGGAGAGTATAATTAGCGTTTAACGGACGTATTACTAAGGAAATCCAAGTTACTACAGGGGTTCTGTAAGGGTCGCTGGCGTTTCTTATCCTCTTCCTGCTTTATATTATACTACTATATTACAGACTAGCAGCAGCGGAATTAATATTAATATTAGGGTTCTTAGATAATATAAACATTATAGTATATAGAAAAACAGTAGAGAAGACAAAAGTATAACTAGAAAAAGCCTAGAGAATATATAAGGAGTGGTTAAAGGAGTATAGGCTAAGGTTTAACCTAGGAAAGAGCAAGCTAATATACTTTATAAGGAAGAGGCAGGCGATTATAACAATAATCTAACTTAAAAGAGCAATAATATAACTAACATAATTAGCGTAATTCTTAGGGGTTTGGATTTACTAGAAGCTTTATTAGTTAACCTATATAGAAAAGGTAAATGCTAAATTGTCACAGTAGAAATTAGCGCTTATAGCGCTAGCTGTGTCTATATAGGGATGCTAACTAAAGTGTGCAAGATCCCTTTATATATAGGTAATAAAAAGCATAATAGCCTATAGAGCTGGGATATATTACACCTATAGTAAGCTAGAAGGGGTAGCATAGGGGGTAGTAAAGGCATTTATAAGGGAATAAAATAAATGCTTAAGGCGGGTTATAGGGGCATATAAGGCAATACTAGTAACACTCTTAGAGATAAAAGCAGTAGTACTGCCAGTGGATTTATACCTTAATTATATTAAATAATGATTCTACTAAAGACTTAAGGATAGTAGCATAGGCAAGAAGATATAGCAGGCCTGTAATTTAATAGCATTATAGCTATAATGCTAAGGAAGAGGCCGCTAACGTAATCGCTATAAGGCGTTTTTTAATGCCCCCCTCCCCCTCCCTAGCAGCCTTATAGCTAGACAGGAATTAAAGAGGGAGTGGGAAAAATAGTGGATCTAGCAAAGGTATAAGGCTTAAGTAAGAAGAGGACAGATAAAAGTAATAGCAGTAAATAAGGAACCTAACTTTAAGAGCATAAAAAAGATAGTAAAGCTTTATAATAGCCTGCTTAAGTATAAATCTATAGCCTTAGTTTAGCTTTAAACAGAAAAAATAGGGCTAAATGCCTTCCTTTATAATAAACAGGTGCCCGAGGTAACTTTACTAATATGCTAATACTAGGGAGGAGATGAGGATATTTACTACCTTATCTTGTCATACCTAGAATATAACCATTTAAGACTGATTCTAGCAGTGCTTATAATAAGAGATCTATAGGAACTTAGGGCAGCACTTAACAATAAAAAGCTAGCACTAAATATTATAAAGTAAGTGCTTTTAACTAGGCGACTTTAGCAGTATAGGTTAGCAGAGGAGCTTAGTAAGGCATAGCAGATACGTAATAACAAGGCTAAGAAAGGGACTAAAGGTAATGGAAATAACAGGATAGAGGAGGAAGAGCCGGACTAGGAGGGGAGGTGCTTATAAGGGGTTTTTACTAACATACTAACCTTTTATATAAAGCATAACTACACTTCTGTTATTATCTGCAGTTCCAGGGAACTGGCAGATATCTTATACTAATAGTTGGAAATAATAAAGACTTTATATTAGAGGCTTAGCAGGAGCTATATAGAAGAATATGGGTTTTCTCCCCTATCTTAGGGTTTTTCCTATATTAAGAAGTTAGTTGATGAACTAGTTAGTGGCTCTAGCTACCTAGCGTACATGAATATAATCCGGATTTAGCAGAATATAAGGTTAAGGAAATAGTAGTAGTAAGAAATGCCTAAGAATAGGGTAATTAACAGGATATATTAGTTAAATAAGCGGGTTATATTTAGCTAATATAGGAACCCTTAAAAAGTTTTTTAAATATAGCAGTACTAGAGTAGTATAAGGCATAATAGGGCAATGTATATAGTAATAACAGGCCTAAGAGAAAGCGTCTTAGGGGCAAGAAGGGGGCTATATAATAGATTTAAGCTTAAAGCTTGGATTTATATAGCTAGAAAGCAGAGGGCTTTATGTAAGTAATATATAAGTGGCTTAGGCCCTAGTTACACATATGACTATAAAGGAAGGGTTACTAGAAGTAGATAGATCTTTTCCTTCTTTTTCTCTTTATAAATAATATTCTTATTTAAGTTACTAGCTCTGCAGTCGCATTCTAGCAAGACTATAACATACCTTAAGAAATTTAGCAGAAAACTTGTTTTATTTAATATAATAACTAAGTAAATAAAGGAAAACTTTAAGACTAAAGAAAATTAAAAATTCTACTAGATATAATTTTAAGAGATAAAGTTTTATTATATTATAGCTAAAAATCTAGTAAAGACTAAACTTAAATGTTTAAAATTAATAATTTAATAGCTTTTAGACCTATTTAATAGTCTTTATCACCCCTTTAAGAAAGATATTATCCTTAGGTTCTAACTAGAAATATCTATTTAAGATAGCTCTAAATTTAACTAAATAACTTACGTTTAAACCAATACTTATAAAGGCATAGTTAGTAATATTTACTACTATCTTATAATAAAAGATATAATAAAACCTGTTTTAAAATCATTTATAAGCTAATAGATTATAAGAGAAAGCAAGTACTAACCTTAAAACACTACCCTAAGCACTAATATAGTCTTATTTACTAACTAATAATATTTATAAGCTTTCTAACTCTAAAATAAAGCTAGATCCAAGAAATGCTTTATTTATTATAAAGAAGAATATTAGTTAACTAACTATTTTATCTTTAAATAAAAGAAAGCAAAAGAAACTTAGTAGAGTAACTAAAGGCATAAATCTCCTTTTTCCAAACGCTAATTTTATGTATTTTTATAAGTCTTTAAAGGTAAAGATAAAAAGTTATTACCTCTAGATAGTAGTAATAAGAATAAATATAAAAAAGCTGCTTAGAACGTAATATTTATTGCCTTTAAAGAAGAAAAAGCATAAAGTAATAAAAGAGCATAAGAAACCCTTATATTTATAACTTTCTTTATATAAGCACCTAATCCCCTTTTCGTTTCTGCCTTAACTGTAAATTTCCTATAGAATAATGCCTTTAAACACGCGTTATTTATTAAAGACCCTTATAACTATAATACTAATAAAACCACATAACAGTAGGTATTTCTTATAGATTTATAATATGCTATAGAAACGTTTTATAGTATTCTCTTAGATACTAAAGCAGCCGGAATTTTAACTACTGGCTAAGGTTAAGTTAAAGCCTTAATATACCTTATAACATACCTTATAACATACCTTATAATTAAGCCTTCCTCTAACTAAAGAACTATTAACTTTAGTGCTAAAAGTACAACCTTAAATAGTATTTTAAAGCTTCCTATAATCTTTAGTATGATTTCTTTTTATATTTTTAATAGTGCTATGCTTTTCTTATATTTTATTATAAATATAAATAAAATAAGTATTAAACTTAATAATCTTAAGAACCTTTTTATTTAAGGAGAAAAGAAAGTACTTATTATTTAGAAATAAGGACATTCTTAGTAGATAATTAGTTCCTAAGAACCTGCTATCTTTATACTCTTAAAAACAGAAATTTACTAACTTTATTATTAATTTAGCTACCCTTTAATTAACTAACTATATAACCTCCTTACTAAAGCTAGTAAAGATTTTAATAAAGCTAACATAGGAAGGATTATATATGCTTATTACTAATGCTAGATAAACGCTAAGGCTCTTAGTAGATTTAAGTTTACTCTTAAAGATAATCTTAAATTTAACTATAAGGTCCTTATTAATATTATATAAATTAATAAGAAACCTGTCCTTTATATTATTAACTTAGTAACTTTATTTTAAGCTGCTTGCTTTCTTAGACCCTAATAATAAAAAGCTTAAGATATTTAGAATGCCCTTAAGGAATATTAGATTAATATATATCTTAGGCCCCTAGACTAAATAGTTTATAATGCTAAAAGAAACTTTACTTTTAGTAAATTCAGGCATTTAGCTTAACTATTATTAATTAATATTAATAAAGTCCCTGTTAAAGTATATAATAGTATTAAAAAACTTAAGTAATATTACGCCCCTCTTTAAAGAGTATATAATATTATTAAGACTAAAGCTTATAGTCTTCTCTTAAAAGAGCAAATACTTTAAATAGCTGTTAAAGCAGTTAATAACTCTACTAGCCTAAATAGCCTTATCCCTACCCTCTTAGTCTTTAAAACCTATTTAAGGATAATAAATAATCCCCCCCTAAGCCTTATAGTTGCCTAAAGAGCTAAGATGCTTTTAAAAGTAATAAATAAAGTAAGATATAGTCTTATAAGGCGCTAAGTTAATAATGCCCTTAATACTTAAAATAGCCTAATGACCCTGCTAATATATAATCTTCTCTTAAACTCTAATGTATAAGTTTATTATAAGAAAGGTAAATAGACTAGCCTATATAAGCTTTTTTTAATAAAAGAAAAGACTTATATTATTAAAATGCCTTACAGCCCTATAAAGTTTTAATATATAGTTATTAAGCTATATATTACTTTACTAGAAACAAAGCCTTCTTATAAGGATAATTAAGCTTAAAATAAGGAAGCTATGGAAATAGCTTTAACTTCCTAAGAAAAGCAAGGCCTAGGCCTAAACGACCCAGACTAGGAAAACGCTAAAATTAATAAAATTATTTATAAGACTCCCCCTAACAACCCTATAAATCCACTATAAAAAGGCTGTAAAAAACCTTAGAAATACCCTTAACTAAAAGCTTTCCTTATAGAGAAAGAAAAGGCTGATTTTTAACTTATAATTAACCTTTATATACAAGGAAAGATCACTACTATTATAAGGTATAGCTAGATATAAGAAGTGTTAAGCTTTATAGTGCATTTTACCACTAAAGCTTACAGGCAAGGCTAGATTACTTGGCCTCTTAAAGGTTATCAACTAACCTTCTGGATTACTGGAGATCCAGGGTGCTTACATAAGCATATTTAGGTTCATTAGGAAGCCCCTTTCCAGAGGATTCTAATGGTATCTAAATGTACCCTAGAAGGGAAGAAACCAGGGAGATACGCCCTGTAGAATTGTGTGGAATTCCTTAGAAGCAGGATGACGTATGCTCTGGTGGGTCTTAGTGGGTTGATTAGAAATCAACCACTTCCTTTCCTTTCCATTCTATTCTTTTCTATGTTTACTAGGCCTAATTAGGCTAGTAACCTATAGTAGGTATAGCCCTACTTTTCTTCTATTCTCTATGTATATAAGGAGGCTTTCCCTCCCTACCTTAGATAGATTTTCTTAACCTTAACAATAACAACACCAGCATTGGTAATACAATCTTTTTAATATATTTTACCTTGCACCTTCTTTGTTATTGTTCCCTGCTCTCTTCTAGAGCTTGTATTATAAGCTATATACCCTATAGCTTATAAGCAAGACCTCTGTTTGTTTTACTTGCTTATTAAGTAAGAGACTTCCAATACTGCTGTGGGATAGTATTAGGTATAATTAGGCGTGCCTTCTTATATCTAGCTATACCTTACAATAAGAAGGCACGCCTAATTATAC